>PVHX01007938.1:0-87189 GCA_004024805.1 Geosciurus inauris
TAATGCACATAAATACAGCTATCTCATACTAGACAAAGGTGCCAAAAACATACATTGGAGAAAAGATAGCCTTTTCAACAAATGGTGCTGGGAAAACTGGAAATCCATATGCAGTAAAATGAAACTAAACCCCTACCTCTCACCATGCACAAAACTCAACTCAAAGTGGATCAAAGACCTAGGAATTAGACCAGAGACCTTGCATCTAATTGAGGAGAAAGTAGGTTCAAATCTTCATCACGTGGGATTAGGCCCCAAATTCCTTAACAAGACAACTATAGCAGAAGAAATAAAAGCAAGAATCAATAAATGGGATGGACTTATACTAAAAAGCTGCTTCTCAGCAAAAGAAACTATCAATGAGGTGAACAGAGAGCCTACATTGTGGGAGCAAATTTTTGCCACACACACATCAGATAGAGCACTGATCTCCAGGATACATAAAGAACTCCAAAAACTTAACACCAAAAAAAACCAAACAACCCAATCAATAAATGGGCTAAGGAGTAGAATAGAAACCTCTCAGAAGAAGATATACAATCAATAAACATATATATGAAGAAATGTTCAACATCTCTAGCCATTAGAGAAATGCAAATCAAAACTACCCTCAGATTTCATCTCACCCCAGTCAGAATGGCAACTATCTAAAATACCAGCAACAATAAGTGCTGACAAGGATGTTGTGAAAAAGGTACATTTAAACATTGCTTGTGGGATTGCAAACTGGTGCAACCAATCTGGAAAGCAGTATGGAGATTTCTTAAAAAAACTTGGAAAGGAACCACCATTTGACCCAGCTATCCCATTCCTTGGCCCATACCCTAAAGATTTAAAAACAGCATACTACAGGGATGCAGCCACTTTAATGTTTATAGCAGCACAATTCACAATTGCAAAACTGTGGAAGCAACCCAGATGCCCTTCAATAGATGAATGGATAAAAAAACCGTGGTACATATACACAATGGAATATTATTCAGCAATAAAAGAGAATAAAATTATGGCATTTGCAGGCAAATGGATGGAATTGGAGAACATTATGCTAAGTGAAGTAAGCCAATCCCAAAAAACCAAATGCCGAATGTTCTCTCTGATTAGTGGATGCTGATACACAAGGGGAGTGGAAATGGGGAACATAGAAGAAATGGAGGAACTCTGGATGTGGCAGGGGGGAGGTGGGGGGAGGGAAAGGGGAATGGGTAAAGATGGTTGATTGAGATCGTCATCACTACCCTTCGTGCATGTATGAAGACAAAAATGGTGTGACTTTATCTGGTTTCAACCAGAGAAATGGAAAAACTGAGCTCTATATATGTACTATGACTTGAAATGCAACTAAATAAACTAATAAAAAAAGAATCTTAATGTTGAATATCATCCATGGACATTTGAATTATTAAATTTACTGGCAAGTAATTACATAGCAAAAATCAGTTTTAAAAAATGATATTAACAACATTTGCTTTCAACAATTTTGAAAGATACAGAAAAAAAGCACTTATTTTACAATAATTTTGATCATTTTGTTTTCTTTTTATTTATTTATTATTTTACAATAATTTTGATCACTTTGTTTTCTTTTTATTTATTATGTGTTTAATTTTCTTTTTCTGGTAAGTTATGCATGACAGTAGAAGGCTCATCAATTCATTGTACACAAATGGGGCACAGTTTTTCACATCTCTGGTTGTATACAAAGCAGGGTCACATTTGTGCAATCATAAATGTATCTAGGATAATGATGACCATCTTGTTCCATCATCTTTTCACTCCCCATTCCCCATTCCCTTCCCTCCCTACCCTTTGGCTAATCCAAAATTCCTCTACTCTTTCCATGCACCCCTCTCCTTTATGGATTATCATCCAATTATCAGAGAAAACATTTGGCCTTTGGGTTTTGGGGATTGGTTTACTTTGCTTAGCATGATATTCTTTAACTTCATCCATTTACCTGTAAATGCCATAATTTTATTCTCTTTTATTTTTGAGTAATTGTCCATGGTGTATATATACCACAGTTTCTTTATTCAATCATCTATTGAAGAGCATCTGGGTTGGTTCCACAGTTTGGCTATTATAAATTGTGCTGTAATAAACATTAATGTGGTTGCATCACTGTAGTAGGCTTTTTTTAAGTCCTTTGGGTATAGACCAAGGAGTGAGATAGCTGGGTCAAATGGTGGTTCCATTCCAAGTTTTCTAAGGAATCTCCATAATGCTTTCCAGATTGGCTGCACCAATTTGCAATCCCACCAGCAATGTATGAGTGTATCTTTTCCCTTACATCCTCGTCAGAATTCATTCTCTTGTTTACTCTTGACAATGCCATTCCAACAGGCATGAGATAAAATCTTAAAGAAATTTTGATTTGTGTTTCTCTAATTATTAAAGATGTTGAACACTTTCCTATATTTGTTGATCAAATTGTATTTCTTCCTCTGAAAAATGTCTTTTCAGCTCCTAAGCTCATTTATTGATTTGGTTGTTCGTTTCTTTGGTATAAAGTTTTTTGAGTTCTTCATATATCCTGGTGATTAGTGCATGTGGTGAAAATTTACTTCCAAAATGTAGTCTCTCTCTTCACCTCATCGACTGTTGCTTTTGTTGAGAAGAAGCTTTTTAGTTTGAATCCATTCAATTTATTAATTATTTTATTTCTTGCCTTAATTTAGGGGTCTTATAAAGGAAGTCGGGTACTAATCCAACATGATGATTTTTTCTTTTTCTTTTAGTAGGCATGGGATCTCTGGTCTAATTCCTAGGTCCTTGATCCACTTTGAGTTGAGTTTGTACATGGTGAAAGGTAGGGGTTTAGTTTCATTTTGCTGCATATAGATTTACAGTTTTCCCAGCACCATTTGTTGAAGAGGCTATCTTTTCTCCAATATATGCTTTAAGTGCCTTTGTCTAGTATGAGATAACTGAATTTATGTGCATTAGTCTGTGTCTTCCATTCTGTACCATTGTTCTACATGTCTATTTTGGTACCAATACCATGATGTTTTTGTTAGTATAGCTTTGTAGTAGAGTTTGAGATCTGGTATTGTGATGCCTCCTGCTTCCCTCTTCTTGCTAAGAATAGCTTTGGCTATCCTGGGTCTCATATTTCTTTAAAAGAATTTCATGATTGCTTTTTTCTATTTCTAGAACAAATGACATTGGGATTTTAATAGGATTCACATTAAATCTGTATAGAACTTCGGGTAGTATGGCTCTTTTGACAATATAAACTCTGTCTATCCAAGAGCATGGGAGATCTTTCTATCTCTTAAGATCTTCAATTTTGTTCTTTAGTGTTCTGTAGTTTTCATTACAGAAGACTTTTACCTCTTTTGTTAAATTGATTCTCCAGTATTTTATTTTATTTTTTTGAGGCTACTGTGAATGGAGTAGTTTTTCTAATTTCTCTTTCAGAGGTTTCATCACTGATGTATAGAAATGCATTTGATTTATGAGTATTGATTTTATATCCTGCTACTTTGCTGAATTTATTTAGTATTTCTAAATTTATGGTGGAATGTTTTGGATCCTCTAAGTATAGAATCATGTCATCAGGAAAGAATGATAGTTTCAGTTCTTCTTTTCCTGTTTGTATCCCTTTAATTTCTTTCATCTGTCTAATTGCTCTGGCTAGAGTTTCAAGAACTTTGTTGAATAGGAGTGGTGAAATAGAGCATCCTGTCTTGTTCCAGTTTTTAGAGGGATGCTTCCAACTTTTCTCCATTTAGGATGATGTTGGCCTTGGGTTAATATAGATATCTTTTAACATGTTGAGGGATGTTCCTACTATCTCTAGTTTTTCTGTTGTTTTGAACATGAATTTATATTTTTTCAAATATTTTTATTGCATCAATTGAGATAATCATATTATTCTTATCTTTAAGTCTGGAATGAATTACATTTATTTTTTTCTGTATGTTGAACCAACATTGCATCCCTGGAATGAACTCCACTTGATCATGGTGCACTATTTTTTTAAATGTGTTTTGTATGGAATTTGCCAAGAATTTATTGAGAATTTTTGTATTAGTGTTCATCAGGGATATTGATCTGAAATTTTCTTTCCTTGATGTGTCTCTCTCTGCCTGGTTTTTGTATCATGGTGATACTAGTATAGAATGAGTTTGGAAGGATTCCTTCCTTTTCTATCTCATGAAATAATTTGCTAAATTTTGGTATTAATTCTTTTTTTAAGTCTTGTAGAATTTGGCTGAGAATTCATCTGGTCCTGGGCTTTTCCTGGTCTGTAGGCATCTTATGGCATCTTCTATTTACTTGCTTGAAATTTATTGGTTTAAATTGTGTATGTCCTCATGGTTCAGCTTGGGTAGATCATATGCCTCTAGAAATTTGTTGGTGTCTTTAATGTTTTCTATTTTTCTAGTATATACATTTTCAAAGTAGTTTCTGAATGTCTTCTGTATTCCAACAGTGTCTGTCATGAAATTTTTTTTTCATCTCATATTTTAGTAATTTGAGTTTTCTCTCTACTTGTTAGCGTGGCTAAGGGTTTATCAATTTTATTTTTTATTCAAAGAACCAGCTTCTTGTTTTGTCAATTTTTTGAATCTTTTTTTGTGTGTGTTTCAATTTCATTGATTTGCGCTCTGATTTTAATTATTTCCTGTCTTCTACTACTTTTAGAATTGGTTTGTTCTTCTTTTTTTAGGGCTTTGAGATGCAATGTCAAGTCATTTATTTGTTGACTTTTACTGTATGAGCTTACTAATGTATGAGCTTAATGTAATGCTCTTTTCTCTTAGCACTACCTTCATAGTGTCCCAGAGATTTTGATATGTTGTATTAGAGTTCTCATTTACCTCTAATTTTTTTTTCTTATCTGCTCCCTCATGTGTTCTGTTATCCATGCATCATTCAATAGGGTATTGTTTAGTTTCCATATGTTGGAGTAGCTTCCATTATTTATTTTATTATTGATATCTAATTTTATTCCTTTATGGTCAGATAGAATACAGGGTAGTATCTCTATGTTTTTATATTTGCTAAGACTTGCTTTGTGGCATAGCATATGGTCTGTTTTAGAGAACAATTTTTGTGCTGCAGAGAAAAAAGTGTATTTGTTCATTAATGGATGAAATATTCTCTATATATTTGTTAAGTCGAAATTATTGTTTTATTGAGTTCTATGGTTTCTTTGTTTAGTTTTTGTTTGGAAAATCTATCTAGTGGTGAGAAAGGTATGTTAAACTCACCCAGTATATTGTGTTGTGGTCTGTTTGCTTCTTGAAGTTGTGAAGGGTTTGTTTTATATACATATATGCCCCACTTTGGGGGTATATATATTTATGATTGTTATGTCTTGCTGATGTATGATTCCCTTGAGTAGTATGAAATGTCCTTCTTTGTATCGTTTCACTAACCTCGGTTTGAAGTCCACTTGATCTGATATAAGGATGAAAACCTCTGTTTGTTTAAATGGTCCACGTGAGTGATAGGCTTTTTCTCATCCTTTCAACTTTAGTCTGTGGTTGTCTTTTCCAATAAGATGAGTCTCTTGAGGGCCACACATTGTTGGGTCTTTCTAAAAGTCCAATCTGTCAGTCTATGTCTTTTAATTGATCAGTTTAGGTCATTCATTATTGGGTTATTATTAAAGTATTATTTGTATTACCAGTCATTTTGGTTTATATTTGGTTTTTAACTTGACTAGGTTTATCCTTTGATTGGCTTCACCTTTAGTGTAATTCCTTTCTTTGCAGATTGTTGTTATTTATTTCCTCCTCATGAAATATTTTGCTATGAATGTCTTATAGTATAGGCTTTCTTACTGTAAATTCTTTTAACTTTTGTTTATCATGGAAGATTTTTACTTCATCATCAAATCTGAAGCTTAATTTTTCTGGATATAAAATTCTTCTTTGGCATCCATTTTCTTTCAGAGCTTGGTATATTTTGTTCCATGATCTCCTGGTTTTGAAGGTCTGGATTGAAAAATCTGCTGAGATTAGAATTGGGTTCTTCATTTATGTAATCTGATTCCTCTTTCTTGTGGCCTTTAAAACTCTACCCTTATTCTGTATGCTAGGCATTTTCATTACAATGTGCCTCTGTGTAGATATGTTATAATTTTGTATGCTTAGTTTCCTCTAAGCCTCTTATATTTGGATATCCAATTCATTCTTCATGTTTGGGAAATTTTCTGATATTATTTTATTGAAGAAATGCATTCCTTTGGTTTGAAACTCTGTGCCTTCCTCTATCCTGATAAATTTTAGATTTGGCATTTTGATATCATCCCATAATTCTTGTATGTTCTGTTTGTGGTTTCTTACCATCTTCACTGTGTGGTCAATTTTATTTTCTAGATTGTATATTTTGTCTTCATTATTTGAGCTTCTGTATTACAAGTAATCTAGTCTGTTGGTGATGCTTTCTATTGTGTTTTTTATTTGGTTTACCATTTCCTTTATTTCAAGGATTTCTGATTTTTTAAATTTTATTTTTAGAATGTCTCTCTCTTTCTTGAAGTAATCTTTTGGTATCTGTGTTTACTCTCTTATCTCTTTATTGCAGTGATCAATTTTTGCCTGTATTTGTTCACTTAGGTCATTCTTTAATTCACAGATCATTTTAATTATGTACACTCTGAACTCCTTCTCTGGCATTTCCTCTACTGTGCTGTCAATGGATTATATTATTGTAGTATCTTGGATAGTTTGAGGCACTTTCCTCCCTTGGTTTTTCAAGATATCTATGTGTCTTCCTCTCTTGCAGTGCAGATGTGAGGTCTTGTAGTTTTTACCCTGAAATCTTGATGTGTCCCTACAAGTTACCAATACCTCACCTTTAAGGGGTAGATCAATGTTTACAGCACCTAATGCAACCAATATGCAGCCATAAATCAATTTACTCCTATTTAAACATTTACAGTTTTGTAGCTATAAACAGAGACGATTACATGCAAGGCTCCTTGTTGCCTCTGCAACAAGATAGTACTGTTAGCATACTTATTAGGGATACTTCTGGTACTTCCAGTGTCCGTGTGGCACCTTGGTGCCAGTCTTCCAGGTCTTGGTTGTTGTCCCTTGATTGAGGTGGTCACGCCCCTTGTTTGTGTTGGCAGTAGTGTCAAGCCTTGATATTGGGCTTCCAGCCCCAGTCAGTGTCCTTAAATAGAAGCTGCTCCAGCTAAAAATTGTGGAGGGACAGTGGAGTTAACCTCAGATGGTGATGGAGATGCCCCAAGCTGGAGGCAACCACTTTCAGAGGTGGGGCTGGAAGGATGGGCTGTGTGCTGGCATTAGGTGGCTTGCTCGGTGGTGGCACATGGAGCTGCAACAGACAGCCATCCTTGTCAGTTTTCCCCAGTATAGATTACCACATATGAAGGGCTATGTCAGTGGCTGCTGTGTGTCCCAAGATGGAGAAAGTTTGAGGGGGACCTCAATTTGGTGGATAGGGAGCTGCAGCATGGCGTTCCTTTCTGCACCTGCACAGGTGTTCTGGGCACAGGAGTTCCTGGCCTGAGCCTCTCTCCTGGCAGGCTGTGATCAGTTTTTGAACCCATATAATATTAAATAATTATATCATATGCTTAGAAATAACTAATACTAGAGATCTCCAAAAAATGAACATACACATATACTCAAACACAGTTAAACTTATAGAGAGAATTTATTGGATTACTATCATAATGGAATAGAACCAGAACAGCTGTCTATAGGCTAGAAATCAGGTGAAACCAGTGGCTGCTCAGTCCAAGTATCTGATCCTTTTAGAAATAAATGGCAATGATGCAGCTCCAGGCCCAGGTGGAAGGACTGAAAACCCCTGTAGAGTAACTAGTGCAAGTCCATGTTCAAAGGCTAAAGAATATGCATATGAGTGTAGCAGGAGGAAAAAAGAAAATCTGCCTAAGAGTCAAGCCTATGTATATATAAACTTCCTCTTTTTGGGGGCTGGGATTATGGCTCAGTGGCAGAGTGCTTGCCTAGCACATGTAGGGCACTGTGTTCAATCCTCAGTACCACATAAAAATAAATAAATAAAGGTATTGTGTTCATTTACAACTAAAAAAAAATTATTAAAAAATAACTACCACTTTTTTAACTTTCATTCCATCCAAGCTACCAACTTTATTAGCATTTAATTGCTATTACCAAAATACCTGAAAAGAACAATTTAAAGGGGTAAAGACTTATTTTGGCTCATAGTTTCAGAAGTCTTTGAAGTTTCAACTTCATTGCAGAAGTATCATGGACGAAGAGTGTGTGGAAGAGAGCTAGGAAAAATAAAAACAAAAACAAAACTCTTCCAGGACATGTCTACAATGTGCTCCAACTGGGTCCTAAGTCTTAGTATGCCACTCAGCTATCAATAGTTTAATCCACCATTGAGATCAGAGCCCTTTTGATCCTGTCATTTACCTAGCTGCATTGGGGATCATACTTTCAACACATGGGATTTTAGGGGGACATTCTGCACCAAAACTGTTAACACTAGTCGTTTAAGGAACTGCCTACATTCAAGGCATGTCTTCCCCACTCACTTCACTACATACACGCCAATTGTCTCTGGAAACACCCTCAACGACACACCAAGAGTTATGCTTTATTAATTTTCTAAGCATTCTTTAATCCAGTAAAGTGGACAATCAGTCCAGCGTTTTTGTTTTTGTTTTATTATTGTCGCAGGATTATTAAAAGATAAAATAGGATTTGATATTCATAAAATCATGTAAAAGAACATTTAAAGGGATGTAATTTCAAATTTAAGAAAAGTAGGCTATGACAAAAAAACTGGTAGTTAGGCAGAATATAGAAAAGTAAATATGATATAGGTATCCCAAGAAAATACACAAGGAGTATAAAGTAGTGAAAATATATGGTCTAAATCTCAAATAATAAATTTTATTAAAGAAAATGTCATTTTGTGGATGTTTCCTTGAGTTTGAGAGTGAGATGATGAACATACTGAAAATTTAAGGGAAGATAGCATATCTATCAAGGAATAATTGGAGTTTACAAGGACATGATGAGAAAATTTCAGAGATGGAGAAAGTGTCAGTTTAAGTCACTAGAAAGGAAGTAAAGCTTTATTTTTATTTAGATAATCAATCAAGGTATAGATAATATTAGCATTTTAAGCATGAGGTAAGGATATTGGAATAATCCTTTAGCAGCTTTATACTTGATGAGTGGTTGTAAACTAAATAATTGATTGCAGATTGATTATTAAATTGTATTAGTGTCCCATTGTTACACCTAATGCTCAGAACTAAGTGAGGACCTTCTTTACAGGACTAAGGCCTAAGGTGAGAACTGATAAAAGGCTATACTAGATGGCTGATAGCAAATGACGCGTTTCATCTTGACCTTGCTCCTTTCCTGTAAACTCCTGATGGTAGGCATAAGAATGGACAGGTTAGTATGTGCTGGCATATCAGAATTTGGCAAATTATGCTCTATCACATCACATTTTGTACATGCTTCTGCTTTGGTCTGCTTTAAGCCATTTTCCTTGGAATAAAATTTCTGAGCTCTTCTCTTCGAAAGGAACCAAGGTTTCTCTTTCAAAATGTTTTAAAATAGTGGTCTATATTTAAAGAATTGTTATTATTAATTTCCTAATTAAAATGGATTTGGATCAATTTAAATTTCTATGGTGCTTTCATTGTAATATTATAAGGGGGTAGGAAAAAAATAAAGTTAATTGGTTAAGGAAAAAAACTCATGTTACAATAGTTCTTAGTTTAATTTTGCTTTCAATAATAATGATAATACATTACACACTGGTGTTTATATCCTTCTACAAGGTGCATTCATATTGTTTTCATATCTGGTCTAAAAAAATGTGACAGCATTATGTTCTTTGACTATTGGAGATGCCCAGTGATTGAATTATTTTTGGAGACTTAAATAGCAGCACTTGTTATGATGTTAATAAATATGCTTCTGGTACCAAATCAATGGAGAACATTATTTCACCATTTGCCAATATCCTAAGGATAGTTTATAAGAAGAACTTCTGGAGAATTTATTTTGCAACCATAAAATAAAGTAATTTCACCAAGAACTACAGAGCAATAGTGTTTGGTTAACTGTAAACCTCTCATTGACTGCCACTAATCCTAAAATGATTCCTTCAAATTACCCGAAATTTTATTGTTTTTTTATTTACTAAAATATTTTTCCTAAAACTGTCTTGAGCTGTTGAGTTGAAGGAATTGAAGAGACAACCTTGAATTTATATACCTCATTCAGCAATATTCTGCTGTGTAAACAACTTTTAATGATAATCTGTTTTCCCCACTGTATGACATTAACAGACTCATTCATGTTTGTCTTTCCTGTGCAGAGGCTGAAGTAACTGAAGCATATCTTAAGTTTTTGATTGGAAAAAAATCTATCAAGAAGCTCTTAGAAAAAGAGAGATAAAGGGAAACACACACACACATGCGCACACACACTCAGAGCTTGCTTTTATTTATTTATTTATTTATCTATTTATTTCCTAGCTTTATTGATTACCTTATTCACCCTTCCATTGTAAACATAAAATTAGCTGCCTGGTCCTATAACTTCATATTCTTAGAATTGTTCCTCTATAATGAGTTACCAATATTATGACTTCTAAGTCAATGTTTTTATAGTTGGAATAATGAATCAGAGGTTCGTGACTCTCAGAAGTCATTTTAGGGCCAGATTTGAACACAGTACAATGTAACATATCAAGGCTTTAAATAAAATGCAAGTAATTGTTATTTCATGAAACTTTGATTCAGTAGTTATCATGTATATATGTGTATGTGTACATATGTCCACATATGTCTTTGTGTATATACAATGTTAAAGTGTAAACCATATTTATAATATGTTCATGACCAAAACCATTTGAAAGCTACAGTTCTAGAGAAGGTATACTCATCTTTTAAGATTTGAATTTTACAAAACAAAATGATTATGAAACATTGAGTATTATCACTCGTTTCTACTGAAGAAAAACTGATCACAATCTTTTGCATAGTTTATGTTCAGATGTTGTCTTTATTTGTTTATATGTCTATATTTCTTTGATGGAATTATATTACTTTGATGCAGCAGATTGATTTGTTTGTTCTTCAAACTACCCATGTGAATTGTATAGTTATATAATAAAATTTAGTACACACATTTGAATAGTATAAACTAGTATATAATTAATTAAATCATGTTCTGATTTTTTTGAATAAATTATTACTTCTTTAAGTACATTCTATTATTAACTTAAAATCCAATAACAGTCTATAGCTATAATCTAAATTTTATTTGTCTTTGGACATAGAAAGCACATTCCCTGGTGCTATGATAAAAAGTGACATTCCTACCATGAATAAAATATTACTTCATTTAAAAAGGTAATGTGAGTTGAAACAACTCTAATTGTAGTCATCTGGAAACTTCCAAGCTACAACTAAACCACATAATGAAGACAGGGATCATTTGAAATGAAGATGATGTAACATATCTCTGACACAACTGTCTACAGTAAGATTTCACTACCCTGTCAAAATCTCTATAAGATTATTGACTAATATTTGATTATCAGGGTTCTGCTATATATTCTCAAGTGATCAGGTGCCAACACTACCAGTGCTGGTTGCTTGGGGACAACCACATTCATTCACCCTTTCCTAGAGCAATCAGCAATTGGTTTTAAGAAAAGAGCAATAATTACTTTCTTTAACATCATTAGAACTTATACACAAGCTGCTTCATGGACATTTTCTTTACTTTTAAAGCACTAAATAAAATAAACATTTTCCAAAAATAAATATAAAAGCACAAGATGAAACCATCTTGAAAAATTCTGCTGTAGATTAACCTGATTTCCCAGAAAAGCACTGAGTACCTAGCACAACCTTATAGTTAAATTGTTGTTTAATAATTACTGGAAAAATCATTATATTGTATATAATGTAGAAATAATATTCAAAATTACTTATTCATAATATAAAATAGAACGTTTTACTACAAATGCAATTATTTTATTGTGAAAGACACAAAAATTAATGTTTATATATTGTAAATATATGGCATATTTAAATAGTAAATATATATAATATATAGCATATTCAACAAATATATAATATATGGGCATATTTAAATTGTAAATATGGCATATTTACTTGTTTTTGTTTTCTAGCACATTCACATGAAAGACTATTCCTCCAAAAATACCAACGTAAAATAAGTTCAGTATTTTGCAATTTCTTATACATATTTTTAGGTAGAAACTAAAGGAACATTCCTTGTGTATTTAAGAAAAATGTATATTCTGCTCCTACTGAAATAAATCATCTGTCCCTATGTTAGGCCTACTTGGTCTGTAGTGTTGTTCAAGTCTGCTATTTTCTTATTGAATTTCATTATAGATCCATCCTTTGTTCAAAATGGGGGTATTGAAGTCCCCAACCATTATTGTATTTCTGTCTTTATTTCTCGTTAATTCTGTCAATATTTACCTATATGTTTAAATGATCCATTGTAAGGGTGTAAATATATTGATAAATGTTATATCTTCTTGATGATTTGACCACTTTTTAATACTACAATTACCTTTTTATACAATCCCTTTTAAAATTCCAATGACAATTTTTACAGAAATAGAAAAACACAACCCTAAAATTCACATAAAATTGCAAAATACCTTAAATAATGAAGGGAATTTTGAGCAAAAAGAATAAAAATGGTGGAATAACACTTCCTGATTTCAAACTATATCACAAGGTATAGTAATTAGAATGACATGGTAATGACATACAGACAACAAATAGGCAAGTGGTACAGAATAGGAAGCCCAGAAATAAATTCACATACATATATGTTCAACAGATCTTTACAAGAGTTCCAAGAATACAAAATGGGGAAAGAAATTACCTTCAATAAACTGTACTTGGAAAACTGTACATACACAGGCGAAAGTACAACACAGCCTTTTTTATGCTGTATGCAAAATTAACTTGAAGTAGATGAAAGACTTAACATGGGACTTGAAGCTAAAAAACTGGTAGAAGCGCTGGGGTTGTGGCTTGGTGGTAGAGCACTTGCCTAGCATGTGTGAGGCACTGGGTTCGATTCTCGGTGCCACATATAAATAAATAAAGTCCATTGACAGCTAAGAAAATATTAAAAATAAAAACTGGTAGAAGACATAGGAAAAAATATCCTTGCCATTATTCTTGGCTATAATTTTGGGATCAGGTTACTAAAAACACAGTGACAAAGGCAAAAGTGAATAAAGAGATGGAAAAACTAAAAAGCTTTGGAAAACAAAGGAAAAGGAAACATACAAAAGGAGATAAAATATTTGGAAACTGCTTCCAAATGGGTGATGTCCAAAACATATGGCACTCAACAATTCATTAGTGAAAATAAATAAACAAACAAACAAATAAATAGCTCAATTTTAACTTAGATAAAGAACCTGAATAGACATTTCCCATAGAAAATACACAAATGGTATTGGGGCTGGGATTGTGGCTCAGTGGTAGAGTGCTTGCCTTGCATGCGTGAGGCACTGGGTTCGATCCTCAGCACCACATAAAAATAAATAAATAAAGATATTGTGTCCAACTACAGTTAAAAACAATATGTAAAAAAGCCTTTAAAAAAAAAAAAGAAAATACACAAGTGATATACATGAAGGTCAATAACATCACTACTTATCCTAGAAATGTAAACCAAAACCACAATGAGATAGTAATACCTGACATCAGCTAGGATGGCTATTACCAAAAAGAGAAGAAAGAAGTGTTGACAAAAGTGTGGCTAAAAGTGAGCCCTTTATACGCTGTTAGTAGGAATGTAAATTGATAGAGCCATTGTGTAAGTCAGCTTTTTGTTTCTGTGACCAAACTACCTGGAAAAAAAAATTTAGCGATGAAAAATTTATTTTGAGCTCATGGTTTAAGAGGTTCAGTCCATGGGTGGCTCATTCCATCACTCTAGGCCCAAAAGGAGGTCAAGCATAGTGGTGGAACAGTGAGGTAGAGGAAAGCTACTCAGTTCCTGGCAGCCAAGGAGCACAGTGACAGAAGGAAGAGCCAGGAGGACAATATGTCATCTTCAAGGACACACCTCCAGTGACCTTGTATCTTCCATCCATGCTCTACCTGCTCACAGTTACCACGCAGAGCAGTGGTCCTTCCAAATTATTAATCCATCAGATGTGTTAATATGCTGATTATGCTACAATTCTAATAATCGAACATTTTCACCCCTGGGCTTTCCTGCAGGAGCTTTTAGGGAATATTTCATTGCCAAATCACAACAGCCATTATAGAAAACAGTATGAAAATTCCTAAAAAAGTAAAGCTACCATAATTTGAATTCTTCAAATTAATTTTTGTGTATCTATCTAAAAGAAAGGAAAAGAGTCAGTATGTTGAAGAGATATCATCACTTTCATTGCAGCATTATTCACAATAGCCACAGTATGGAATCAACAAGTATCCATTAATGAGCAAGTGGAAGGGGAAATTTTGGTGCACATATACAATGGAATATTATTTAGTCATGAAAGAATAAAGTTCTGCTGCTTAAGATAACATGAATAAATCTAGAAGACATTGCATGTGAAATTAGCCAGACACAGGAAGACAACAAATATACTATGATTCAGTTATAGGTAGAATCTATAAAATTTGAACTCATAGAAGCAAAGAATAAAATTGTGTTTGCCTGATGCTGCATTATGAGGGGAATGGGAAGAAGTAGGTCAAAAGTACAAACAGGCAAATACAAGATGAGAAAGTCATGAGGTTCTAGTGCACAGCATAGACGGTGATGGATATATTAATTTATTTTATCATTCCAGAATATGTACATATTTCAGATCATCACATTATGCACCTTGAGTATATTTAATCTTTATTTATCAGTTATTTTAAACTTCAAAAATATAACATATATGGAAGACATTTTGATTTAACATGGTTATGAAATGGCTTAATGGAATTAAAATATATAGTGACAATATTACCTGGATTGCAAACATTACCAAGAGATTTATTTTTATTACTTTTAAATTTTTATTACTTTTATTACTTTTTATGACTTTTATTACTTTTAAATTATTTTTATTTTTATTTATTTTTATTACTTTTAAATAACATTTACTTACCTTTCAGTAACCAATTTCAAATACAAAGTCACCCTAAGGTCAGAGTTGCAGTCAACTTTCAATAATATCATTCAGCATATATGGAAAAGGCAAATCAAGCACGTATGTAAAAAAAATTGTTAAACCTCGGGATTTAGGAAATCAGTATTTTTAACACAGTAAATAGAATTATTAAAATTTGAATTCACAATTAATGTTATAGCTATGCAAGTGTATTTTTGATAGGTTATTGAATTGTTCTAAAGTAATTTGGTAAACCAAATTCTGTTACTATCACTGATGTTAACGGTGTATAGAGAATTTAAGTAGCAAAGTACAGCCAGAATGCTTTGTACTTTCAAATATGACCAATCCATCTTTCTCTTTCATTATTTTAGTAGCAAATAGTACTAATGATTATTTCTGACACAGTGTCTGGCCAAATCAACAGACAATTAATGAGATCAAAGCAAGTAGTTTTACTTCTGAGATTAGAAAGTATTCATCTACAAATTTCACATAGAAAGAAATCTCCATTACTTACTGCCAGTTTAATCTGAATTCTGTTGCAATGTATATTATTATTACCTTTCTACACCTCCCTCCTTACCAAGGAAGAAACTAACCAGAGTGTCATAGACTTCATTTTTGATAAATCTAATTTTAAATAGTGCAATCACTTATATGAAACCACAAATAAATACTTTTCCTGGACTGCTCTCTTAAAATCATAAAATCAAAAAAGATGAAGCTCAATTATATTACCTCAGGATATGAAGCTAATTTAGGCAGCATAAATAGTTAGATATGTTCCAGAGCCTACACTCAAACCCAGAGGAACTGACATATCTAATTTAGTTATAAAATGCATATGTAAATAAACACATAGCAAAGCATTCACTTATGAATACTTACAGGGTAAAATCTAGACCACTCTCTAAAACATGATGTAAATGAAAAAATACTTGTGGATGAAACATAAGTTATAAGCAGTGTTTACAAGGAAATTTATAGCATCTGATGGTCATATTAGAAAAGAGGAAACATCAAGTAAAAAAACCTTGACAACTAGTTTATATGAATAAAATTAATAAAATACCTTTAGATATGCAAAATAAAAACACAGAGTAGTATTTGCATACACAATAGAGTAACTGTTGGGTAGAATAGCACTGAGAACAAACCAATCAACAAAACCACTTCCAGTAAAAATATTGACAGAATATCATTACCAATTACCCTAGGTATTTACCTATAAAAATTATAGATAATTCACACAAAAGCTTGCAAATGTCAGTAATATGATGGAATAATTCATGAAGAATTAAAGTGAACATGGAGTGTCTCCACTATTTAGCTTTTTTATTTCTTCATCAGAGTTTAGAGTGTGTGCACATATATGTATATATACTGTTTATATATGTAAAGAGTATATATATACATATATACACACATATATATGTTTGAATTTATACTTATTTTATTTTAAGGATACTAATTTCTGTGCTATTATATTTTTATTTCAAATTCCACTTGTTCTTCATTCATATGTGGAAAGTATTGAATTCTATATATATATTTTTAAAATATATATATTTTTTAGTTGTCAATGGACTTTATTTAATTATATGTGGTGCTGAGAATAGAACCGAGTGCCTCACACACTGTGTGCACAGTGTGCTCTACCACTGAGCCACAACCCCAGCCCACTGAGCCACAACCCCGAATTCTATATATTAGTATTATATTCTGTAACTTGCAGTAATGCTGTAATTATTATTTCCAGTTCCAGTGTGGGTGGGTTGTTTCCTTCCTTCCTTCCTTCCTTCCTTCCTTCCTTCCTTCCTTCCTTCCCTCCTTCCTCTTTCTTTCTTTACTTTTTCATTAATTCTTTCAGATTTTCAACACAAGCAATCAGGTCATATATAAAAAGATAATTTTATGTATTTCCTCCAATTTGGATACATTTTCTTTTTCTTGTCTTGCTGTATGTATTAGAATTTAGTGTCCCAGGACTGCCACTGGGATATTGAAAAGGATAGGTGAGAGAGAATATCCCCTCATTTTTCCTGTTATCAGTGGGAAGGCTTCCAGTTTCTCACCAACAAAAATATTTTGTAGATATTTTTTAAGTTAAAAAATTTCTAGTTTATTGAGAGATTTTATCACAAATGGGTGTAGGATTTTGTCAAATCTTTTTCTGCACACATGTACATGACTATTTTTTATCTTATTACATTAATGGATTACATAAATATTTTACACATTGAAGCATCTTTGCATGCCAGTGATGCTTAGTTATGGTATATACTTATCACACACTATTTGTTAATATATTTGTGCATTTCTCTTGAATTTTTGTTCCTGAGAAATATTGGTCTGTCAGTATTTTTCTTTTAATATATTTATTTAGATTTGGTATTAAGGTAAATGTTGGCCTCATATAGTGAGTTAGGAAGTATATTCTCAACTCCTGTCTGGGAAGAGATTAAAGAGAATTAATACTATTTCTTCCTTAAGTGCTTTATAGAATTTACCACTGAACCCATCAGGACTTGGGGCTTTCTGACTTGTAAGGTTATTAATTATTAATTCAGTCTACTTAATATGTAATATGTATGGACATGTTCAGATTTCTAAATCATCTTCTAAGAATTTAACTGGTTTTTTTATTTCTTCTTTTTTAATATATGCATTAAGTGCTATATATTTCCCCCAAAACACTACTTTTGCTGTATCCCACAAATTTTAACAAGCTGTGCTTTGAGATTTATTTAGTTTAAAGTATCTTTTGATTTCTCTTGAGTTTCTGATTTCTAGTTTAATTCTGTTACAATCTGAGAGAAAATATCATATGATTTCTATTAATTTAAAAATTTTAAGTTGTATTTTATGTCCCCAAATGTTGTTTGCCTTGTTGAATATTCTATGTGGAATTGGGGGAAAAACATGTATTCTGGAGGAAGTGATTGTATCTGTCGATCCATCTGATTGGTGATGTTGAGATCAGTTATGTATTACCTATTATAAATATACTATAATTGTCCATTCTTCTTAGAAGGTTGTTAATTTCTCCAAGTATAATAGTAAATTAATCTATTTTTCCTTGCAGTCCTCTGAAATTTCATCTTATATTTTGAAACTTTGTTGTTAAATGTATATACGTTAAAGATTTTTATATCTTCTTGGAGAATTGATCTCTTCCTAATTAGGCTATGCAATATCTCTTTTTGTCTCAGACTACTTTCCTTGTTCTTCAGTCTATCATGTCTGAAGTTAATACAAGTGCTCTGCTATCTTTTAAAAAATTTATTTTTAATTGCCACATAAAAATGTGAATATAGTACATAAAATGGGGTAAATTGGTGTTTCAATACATGCAAGCATTTTAATGTTTAAATCAAATTAAGTATATTTATCATATAAAATATTTATAATTTTGTATGGCAAAAATGTTCTAAATTCCTCTAACTTGTTGAAACATACAGTAAATAATTGTTATCAATTGACACCTTACTGTACAAGAGCACATCAAAATTACTTGTACCTATGGAACTATGCCTTTGTACTCACTGACCAACATTTCCCCATCTCTCCTTCCCCTTACTCTCACCATCCTCTGGTAACCATCATGCTGCTCTTAACTTCTTTAGTAACCACATGTGGTACTTGTCTTTCCATTTGGCTTATTGAATGTAAGTTAGTCCCCCTACTATGGAAAAACAGTCAAAGTTTCCTCAAAAATTATAAGTAGAATTTCCATATGATCCAATAATCCCACTACTGAATATAGATACAAAGAAAATGAAATTTGTATGTTGCAGACACTTGCACACTGTGTTTTTTGCAGCACCATTCGTAAGAGTCAAGAAATAAAACCAACCTACCATGCTGTCTTTTGATTACTCTTAATATGCCATGTCTCTCTATCCTTTCATTTTAACCTACTATGCCACTTTATATTGAAAGTGCATTTCTGGTAGTATCTATTTGAGTCTTGCCTTTGTGATGTGCTACAATAATATCTGTTATTAATTGATCACTTAGACTTTGGTCTTCATTGTGATCATAGATATAATTAGATTAGTATATAATTTGTTATGATTTTTGTTGCCCTTGTTCTTTGTTCCTCTTTTTTAAGTATTCTACTCTTGTTCTCCTCTTTGTGGTTGTTTTCTTTTGATGGGAGGGGAGCATGTTGTACTGGGGATTGAACTCAGGGGTAATCAACCACTGAATCATATCACCAGCTCAATTTTGTATTTTATTTTGAGACAGGGTCTCACTGAGTTGCTTATCACCTTACTTTTGCTGAGGCTGGCTTTGAACTCACCATCCTCCTGCCACAGCCTCCTGAGCCACTGGGATTACAGATGTGTGTCACCTCACCCAGTTCTTTTTATGGTTTTAACTGAGTATTTCATATAATTAATTTTCTCTCCTTTCTTCACATGTCCCTTATATTTATTTTCATTTATTTTCCCCCTTTTTTGGTTGCCCTAAATTTTGCAGTATACCTTACTAATAATCCGACTTTACTTTTAAATAACACTATATCACATCTCATGTAGTGCAAGTATCACATAACAATTCTAAATTCTTTTTCCCATTCATTATATTATTGCTGACGTTCTTTTTATTTGTACAAACACACACACATATACACAGTCAAAGGCATTGTTGTTATTATTCTGAATAAATTACATGTTAGATCAACTAAGAATGAGAAAATATGTTTCTTTTAAAATTTTCTTCACTTATTTTATCTCTGATGCTTTTCTTGCCTCTATGTAGATCTGAGTCTCTAACATATTATTTTCTTTCTCTATAAATAAAATATTTTAACATTTTTTGCAGGTGGCCAAATATTCAATTGTTTTTGGTCTGAGAAAGTATTTTTCTTGAACTTTTAAAGATCATTTTGTAAGGTGTAGAATTTTGTTTCGCATCATTGTGTTATCTCAAAACTATTCATTTTAATTTCTTCTTGTCTCAATGATTTTGAAGCAGCAGCAGGTATAATTCTTATCTTTTTACCTCTATAGGTAGGGTAGCTTTTTCCTCTGGCTTTTTAAAAATTCTTTGCTTTTCTGCACTTCAATATAATGTGACTACATATAATATTTTGGCATTTATTCTGTTTACTGTTCTATGAGCTTTCTGGATATGTCCTATGGCATCTAAAACTCATTTTGGGAAAATTATCAATCATTATTTCTTCAAATACCACTTATAATCATCTTTTCTTTGTTTTATTTCTTTTTCCGTTTTTTGCATTATGCGTATATTATAATAATTTTGTAATTGCCCCTCATTTCTTGGATATTTTTCAGTAGGTTTTTATATGATTTTATTTTTAGTTTTGGAAATTTCTCAGAAAATTTTTAATTAGCCTTGTCCAGTCCACAAATGAGCCAATTGAAAGCATCTGCCATTTTCGTTAGAGTATTTTTCATTACTAGCATTTTTTTCTGATTCTTTCTTTGAATTTTCCTCTCTCTGCTTCCATTATCTATCTGTTCTGTCATGCTGTGTACTTTTCCCAGTTCATTCTTTACATATCAATCATGGCTGGTTTAGAATTTTGGTCTGATAAAATGTGAAGATCTTTGTCATATCTGAATCTGATGCTCATGCTGATCCTGCATCTTTAAACTGCACCCCACCCACACTTTGAAAATTCTTCATAATTTTTTATGATGTAATGGGCAAAGGGAACTCTGTAAATACCGGCTTAGTGATAAGGTGGTTTGTGCAGAAAGGGGAAGCACTCTACGGTCTTGAGATTCAGTCTCAGTGATGAAGTGAGATTGTACCTCTGGGCTATGAATTTTAGAATTGCTTCTCAGTTTTCTTCCTTGACCTAGAGCGGGGCTACAGTTATTTCCTTTCACCATGTGGAAAACAAGAAACTTCCCTACAATACCTGGTACTGGAGTTGAGTATTTCCTTTCCTTCTAGTTAGTTGGGTTTTGATAACTCAGATGCTTAAGCTCTGGTACAAAAGCTTCCCTTGAGAGCAAGCCTCGTTAAGAACAGATGGCCTGAAGCCGGGTGCAGAGGTGCAAGCCTATAATCCCATCACTTAGGGAGGCTGAGACAGGAGAATCACCAGTTCAAAGCCAGCCTCAGCAATGGCGAGGTGCTAAGCAACTCAGTGAGACCCTGTCTCTACATAAAACATAAAAAAAAAAATAGGCTGGAGATGTGGCTCAGTGGTCGAGTGCCCCTGAGTTCAATCTTCAGTACCAAAACAAACAAACAAACAAACAACAACAACAAAAAAAACAGATGGTCTGGAATATTTCAAAATGGCTGTTTCTTCTCTGGCTACTAGGAGCCTGATGGGATTTCTCAGATATTCATCGTGGCATCTGTGAAGATTTCTAGGCGGTAAAACTCACAGAAGTGTGAGTTTAGAGTTTTGAACTCTCAGACATATTTACACTGAATGTCTAGCAATTTGTCAATGGCAGTTTAGAATTTCCTGACTGGTTCTGTTTCTTTGAGAGGATTCTGCTGGCATTTTTTTGTCTCTGATAAGTTATAACTTTCTGTACTCATCTGTCTCTAACTTGGGATTTAATTTGTTGCCCCATAACCTGACTCATCTAAGAATTATTTATTCTACAGTGTGTTCACTATTTACTTGTTCTTAGGGTAGAATGGTGAGCATTGAAACACTCATATGTAGCACCTGACACCATAGTCTTATGACAATTTTGATACATTTAATTTTGTGAGAGATTTATCCATTTCCTCCAGGTTTTTGGATTAGTTGTCATAAAATTAACTGTATTCTTTAAAAATCCTACTATTGCTTGTATTCACATATAAATGGGTTTTTAATTTCTTTCTTATTATTTTTTTCTTCTGGCAAATATTCTTCAAATTTTTTACATTATATCAAAACAAGAAGCATAATGCTAGAAGATATGGTCAGAGAGACTTACATGTGTAAGTGTATGTGTTTGTGCAGAATATTGAATCATTTTGAAGCCATTAAAATTACTTCAGCTTTACCTCTGAATGAAACAGGAAGCTAGTGGAGGGTTCAGAGGAGGTGTTGTCAAACTCATTCAAGATGCTTTCTTGTTTGCTGGGGAGGTGGTATTAGAGAACCAGAATATATTGGGAAGTTACAACTTCAATCATCATAAGGGTTACTGACCATAGATACCATAGTGGTAGGAACAGATGTTATAGTATCTGTGGTTGAATTCTAAACATAATTTGAAGATAAAAATCAAGCATTGTAATAAGTTTGGGTGTGTAGTGTGAGGAAATGTAGTTTCTGGTTTGAGTATACTGATGTTAGGCTGAGAAAGGGCCACCAATTGAAGAGGGTGTTTATCTGCCACAATAGCAGTTTGATCAGAAATGTGGTTACAAAAAAATTACTTTCTTCAAATACATATATTACCTGCATTTCTGTACTGATTAATACATCTGAAAAATATATTTCTTTTATTTTTATTTGATTTTTTTTCTTTCTGGGAAATGATTTTTGTCTCTGTGTCTATTTCATAATGAAATATTTTTCTTTGGCATGAATTTCATGATCTCCAAATTTTTTAGCAAGTCTGTTTTGACCCTCTATTACTTTTTATATATGTTAGCATATCTTATTCAGAAACATAACATTCCCATCTGAGTCTACATTGAAATAGATTTACCTCATCCTTGAGAAACACAGATGCATGTCATTTGTTATTGTACACCATTAAGCTAATATCCTGAATATAGAATTACTTATTTTACAGTTTAATCATTTATCAATTATCATGTCTTCAATCACATTTCTTGGAAAAATAAAAATATCTGTTATCTATCACTCATTCATATGTCCTAATACTCTCTTTCAGTTTCCTATGTTTCACTTTGGTCCATGAAAAAAGTGTGAAACTGAGAGCAAGTTAATTACTTCTACTGTGTATACGTGAATGCTTTAAATACAGGTTCAACTTGTACTTCTTTTCTTACTCAGTGAATAAGGGTTTCCTGACCATATGAGACAAGCGAAATTTAGATAGCATCTTGAGTTTATGTAGTTTGACATAACTAAGTGAAACCTTTTCATAAATATCCAGGATTACTTCCAATACCATTCCTCAGTATTCTAGCTGATTTTAATTCAGCTTTTTCACATTAAATTCTTCCCAGTAAACCTAGCTGGCATTTGGCCCTCTCATTGATTTCTGCCTCTTTCACAGATGCAGAAATGCAATCACAAGGCATGGAAGTACTGTTCTGAAGCTCTATTATTTCTTGAAAGATGATGTTTCACAAACATCTTCCTGCTTGTCTAGCTACTTACTTTATCTCCAATATTTCCCCCAAATTCTCTTTCCTCTTTTTTAAATTATTTACAATAAGCTACACATTCATTCTCCAGACCAGAGGAGTATTAACAAATAATCTCTATGACAATCTTAAACCAAAATTCAGTTCCACTGGGGACAGGGAGTTACTTCAACTGGACATCTGACTAAAATTACTCCTCAGGTACATCAAAACTTTAATATTATTGTTCCAAGCAGACACAGTCTGAGTGTCTAACAATTTTGTGTACAAGTGGGAAAATATTTTCCTGGAACATATTAGCTTCAAATTAACAATGCCAACTTTCATTAATAAATGTTCTCAGGGTCTTACTATTTAAGCTGTTTCCATTGTTTTTTATTTCCTCTTTCAGACAATATCAATTTAAAACAGGTGGGCTTTGGAAATGTAAAGTATATGAGAATTTAAAGGTGTCTCAGGAGAATAGAAACGTAACAGTAGAAGAATGTCCCCTTTACTTTCCCCTCAGTAGTATATACATGTTTAAACAACTTTATAGATTTTCAATAAAAATTTGATAAATACTAATTTTAATGAAAGTCTTATATTCTATCTGAAATACAGGTAAGAAAAACCTAGCTCATATTATTTAAAAGAAATAATAAACAGGTGCTTAATAACAAAATTTTACTATGTGTTTAATCAATTCATTATTAAAACAGTACAGTTTCTAATGCCACCTAGTGGATTTCTGAGTGAAACGTGCCCCTTGAGTATTAACTGATATATAATATGAAACATATACATTAAAAATACTAACTAATCTTCCTATATAATATAATAATAATAGTAATATTAAAATAATAATTTTAATACAATTAAATTGGAACAGAAATAGAAGAAAATGTATTTCTTAGAAGTTTCTCTTATGTTTAATGTAGGTGTACAATCTTCACATTGAATTTCAGAAACAGAATTTCAGCATAATTACAAATAAGTGCATAAAAGACTAGTAAAATAACTAAATGGCAATATACATTTATGGCATAAATTAAGTTATTATCAGCTAACCGCTTAATTTTTAACTCCATGCAAAATTGCCAGGAGTATGCATAATCTTGGGATTTTAAACCTGGCTGTGTATCAAAAATTTTCTGATTAGAAGTCTCCAGGATGATTTAAGAATCTGTATCTCTACAAAATGCTGCAAGTTATTACATACAATCTAATGGCTGATAATTGCTGCTATAAATAATTATTCAAGCTCAAAATAATTTCTATATTGCCTGAAATTGGACAATTTGAAACTGAATACACATTGTTTGGTATGGTTTGTTTTGTGGTTGGATATATAGTCAGCATGATAATATTTGCCTGTTCCATTTTCTTGTCAGTTTTAAGTACTAGTATATTTTAATATTTCTTTTTCTCTTCTTCTTTCATCTCTTTGCTACCTTGCCATATCACCTGATTTATTTACATGATTTCATACCAGATACGTCAATATCTCCATATTTTATGTAACAAAACCACATATATATTTTGTCTCCCAATTCTACATATTCAACTGCTTCCTGAATATCCCTAAAGAGTGACAGCAATTTCACAGTGTGTCCAAAGCCAAGTTTACTCTATTACAGCTCTCACCCACAAATTCATCAAAATTTACCTTCCAGCATCCATAAAGATAAACAAAAATCAAAGTTTCAAATATGATTCTTTCATTTACTGACCTCTCACAGTATAAAGTTATCAGATCTTGTAAATTATACTTCTTAAAGTTTAAGTCTATTTAATTTTCTTCCCCTTACTGTGACTACCTTAGCTCAAGGTTTTCCAACTTTTTTACCTAATCTTGGATTAATTTTTTTCACTCCATAGTGTCATACCAAAGTGATCATTCTAAAATACAATATTTTAAACTGTTACTGGAAGAGCTAGAAGGTATATCTAAAGGATATCATGACTAAAGAGTGACAAAAAGATGAAATATATAAAAAATATAGTTGAGATTGTAAGATGATACAAACTCTAATACATATCTTATAAGATTCCCAGAAAAAATAAAACACAGAACATAAAAGATGGCAAAAGTGGTAATTGCTAAGCATTTAATATGACTAGAAGGAAACCTTGAATACAGTGATCCAGGAAGAAAAAAGATAAAAAGTTGAAAAAGATAAAAAATAAAAAAGTCGAAAAAGATAATAAATAAAAAAGTTGAAGAAGATAAAAAAGATAAAAAGTTGAACAATGGGCCAGGCATCATGACTCATGCCTGTAATCCCAGTGGCTCAGGAGGCTGAGGCAAGAGGATCAAAAGTTCAAAGCCAGACTCAGCAAAAGTGAAGCACTAAGCAACTCACTGACATCCTGTCTCTAACTAAAATACAAAATAGGGCTGGGATGTGACTCAGTGGTCCAGTGCCCCTCAGTTCAATCCCCAGTACCAAAAAAAGAAAAAAAAATTGTTGAACAAATTAACCTAGAATCATATTCAAAGAAATCATGTCTTGTCAAGGCAACATGGCCCTTGTTATGTCTTTACTCAAAATTACTCCATATAAGGTAAAATGTACTCATTATTTTACTAAATCAGAATCTTAAATTAGAGCTGGGCACGGTGGCACAAGCCTGTAATCCCAGCACTTAGGGAGGCTGAGACTGGAGAATCCCGAGTTCAAAGCCAGCCTCAGCAACGGCGAGGCGCTAAGCAACTCAGTGAGACCCTGTCTCTCCATAAAACACAAAATAGGGCTGGGGATGTGGCTCAGTGGTCAAGTGACCCTGAGTTCAATCTCAGGTACCAAAAAAAAAATCATAAATTATACATTACAATATAAAAGTGTTACAAATCTACATTAGCCAGTGCATGCATATTAATTATGAGTACAGGCATTTCACATTTGGTGTTACAGGTAATGCAATGTCATTCAAATTTAAATCATAATACCTATCAGGAAAGTCTATCTTATTGTGAAGTAAAAAAATATCAAGTATCAGTGAATGCAAGAATTCTGTTTTACTTTTATTTGTGCTCAAATATTTATGTTGGATGATCTTCGAACTCTTCCTGTTGTCATCTTCCTTGCTGTGGGCACCAGGCTGGTATTGGCTTATCTTGGCCATTTCCAGTAAGCACAAGAAAGAAAGGAATGCAGGAAGGCACTCTCTGCCTCTTAACATTTTCACCTAGGACTGATGCAAATCCCTTCCCCCCATATTTCATTAGTCAAAACAAATCACATGCTAAATTCATCTGGAAACAAATTATAATATACCCAATAGTTTCAGGAAGAGAAGACAGTAGGAATATTTGTTACCTGACTAATATCTGCCAAAACATACCAATTATCCTCATGGGAAAACTGGAAATTTGGGGCAACTTGATTATCATTATAAGAAAGCAAGTAATAAAGCCTTTAATTTGTCTATTTTTCTGTCCCCTACCCCCTTTCCTTTCTCTGTCACAACTATTTTGGGTAATGGCAATTTGGGGACTGATTTAAAAGACAGTCTCAATTTTTCTGAAATTAGAGACCAAGCCTCCATTATGAAAGTTGAAGAAAGTACTTAACATACATGACACCTTCTTCTTCTGTCCCTAGACAGATGGAGTTTATTTACCTATTAAAGTAGAATAAAACAAAACTGTATCACCAGTATTAAATAAATCCTCATGGAGAAAGAAAGGGATAGAGAACAGACTGTGTATAAAGCTCAATAAATGAGGGAAGGAGAATTTAGACCCATAAGTTAGACTGGAACAAGATAATTCCTAAAATGTTGAAAATAATTTTGAATCCGTCCCAATGTAAATAAAGCTTGAGGGGAATTGTCTGAAGAGGATGAGAATGATGTGTTCCTGTTTCCTTATCCTACTCCGGGTAGAAATGCAGAGCCAGAAAAAATATTGTTAATCCAAGCATTAAATGTTACTAATGAATATAGCATGGACTGATATAAAATGAAAAAAAAATTGAATGAATTTTAATTGTCAGTATTTGTGCACAATCAGCCTAACTTTAACCTGTCAATCTATATTGTTCTTAATTTATAAATCCTTGCATATATTTAATTAGTGTTGGTCTTTGTTATATTATGAATGTTCTAGAAGTAAGTCTTTTAATTCAAAGTAAATTTCTGGAAAAAGGATGCAGATTTAACTATAATTTTGGCTTATTTTGAACAACGTTTTGTTGTTAAATAACATATGCCATCCACAAAGGATTTCAGCCTTGATAGAAAGCAAATAAATCATTGATTTTTTTTACTTTTGAAAAGTCATTAAGTTTGTTTTCTTTCCCTAAAATAGATAGGTTTAACTTTATAAAACAATAAATATGTATAGTCATTTAAAAGCATCATTAAATTCATTTAGCAATAAAGAAAAATTCAACATGGTGTGTATGTGTGTTTGGAATTGGTAAGACTGTTAAACATAATATCTATATGTAGATAAAGAAAACATCACGCATGAAAATCCTTAAATCATTAAGTCTCCCAAAACAAGCCTAGACAAAGGA
This sequence comes from Geosciurus inauris, assembly GCA_004024805.1. NCBI lineage: Eukaryota > Metazoa > Chordata > Mammalia > Rodentia > Sciuridae > Geosciurus > Geosciurus inauris. The sequence goes on from PVHX01007938.1 coordinate 27,915, forward strand.
ATGAATTTTGAATTTTTTAGAAACAAATAAAGCATATTTCCTTTTTGATTTTCTCACTGGATATATCTTAATAGTAATTTCTATTGGCATAGAATATATTCCAAGATTAATAACAATGTAGAGTTAAGAGCTCTTAGTTTATGTTTAGGCATCAGGATCTATAGAACTATAAATATTCTTTGAGAATGAAATAAATTGACTCGTCATCCAAAAAATGTAAATAAATGTCCCAGACCTTGAGTATTTGCTACTATTTATTAGTCAGGAGGACATATTTACTATCAAGTACATCAAAGTCACTTTTCTATAGCCAAATGTAAAATTGAGAACTATTGGAAAGATATTGGAATGTTTTGTGAAAGCTTGAGAAAGACAGGCATGCTCTGAAACACTCTCAGATATCATCCCTTTGGTTCATCCTCTTTATCTTTGCCTGTGAACTCCATACCTGACTCTTCTCTCTACCAGGCATATGGTCACCAGTAGCTTCTATGGCTTCTATATCAAAATTTCTACTAAAAGAGAAAGCTTGCTCTTTGTTGTAGGATAGAAAATGTAGTAGATGTTTCTAATTGGCTTACTTCAATTCAGGTGCCTAGGTCTGAATCATCCAAATATAGGAATGCATGACTTATGTGTGATAGGCTCAGTTTGGGCCAGATAAATGCTTCATGCTGGGCTAAAGAACTATGGTGCTGATTGCATGGAAAATGTCACTTCGGGCCTATTACTGTTTACATATGAGGTGGCCCCCACCAACAACTTATGTGTGAGACAATGAAAAAAAGTTTCATGGTAAAATGATTGAGTTATGAGAGCTTTAATCTAATCAGAGCATTAGTCCCCTGATGGGGATTAACTGGGTGTTAACTAACTGTATGCAGATAGGGTGTGGCTGAAGGAGGTGGGTTCTTGTATTTATCCTTGTTGAGCCCAGTGTCCCCCTACCCACACCCCCCCCTCCTTCCTGGTGTCCTGTATTGAGGTGGTTTCCTCTGCCTCAACATTCTGCCTTGTTCTGCTTTGTCTCAGGCCCACAACAGTGGAGCCAGCTATTGATAGACTGAAGCCTCTGAAATGATGAACCCCAAAATAAACTTTTCCTCCTCTAAAATTGTTCTTGTTAGGTCTTTTGGTCATAGCAGGGAAAAAGCTAAATGAAAACAGGACCAATCACAAGTATTGGGATCTATCTCAAAAAAGAAGGAATCATTCTGAGCTACATAATACTTGACACTTATCATTTTTTCAGCAGGCAATTCCACATTTTCTTCATCTACAAACGTTTCTTGATGCTAGACATCAAAAAGAATGTAGTATTATTTTGACAAAAATGTGAATATATCCCTTTGACACATAAATTGGAAATAAGTCACAATCATTTATACATCTGACACAAATGTGTTAACAAAATTCCAGAAAGATTTTACACTAAGAGCCTGATTGGTGGCATCCACACAAATAAACCATTCAAGTTATGATACAGTGTCATTTTATACAATAAATATGTGTTCAATTTCAATCAAAATAATTTTTTTCAAAAAGTTTTTCTTCCCTTTTTAAAGAATTTAAAAAAATTTTCTGATTAAGCCAGAAAACTAAAAGAATGATAGAAGACATTAAGAAAAAAAGCAAAATAAAATAAAATAATAATGGTGGGAATTTTTTTATTTTTCAAAATTCATTATTGAGACAAAAATGTTAAACGCTGTAAAAAAAATTTGATTTGCTTCTCACTTGCATGATGAATATCATGAAATCCTTAATGAATAGTGCATCCCAGAAGTCTAAATATTTTAACTGTGTAAAATTAAGTGTGACATAATAAATGTAAAAGAACCTTCAATTTGAATATATTCTCTGTGCACTTCCCAAGAATCTGCTTTTGTTTATAGGGGTTATCACAAGTATTATGAAACATGAAACTTGCCATTTAAGAGAAAAATAAAGGAAATACTTTTTTCAGTACAGAAGTAATCCTAAGTCTGTAAATAATTATTGTGAGAAATGTATCTGCTGGTGATATACATATTCCACAATGTCATTCAATGTTTTCCATAAATTGTATTCAAAATTACGTAATGTAGTTGGTGTTTCTGGAGTCACAGCAAGAAGTCTACTTCACTTTGCTAATCCCAACTCTTGCCATGATGATAGGAAATTCTTAATCTGTTAATGAGCACAGATTTCCATGACACCAACATAACAATATGTAAATATTTGAATAATTAGTTTCTAACAAACTGAAAAATCATTTCAGTGCTTTAAAAAGAGAGAAAAACTGGGGTAGTGTAAACTGATCTAAAAAAATCAAAGATATTGATTCATTATCACTCAAATGAATTCATCTACAAATGTGTTGGCTCATATGAAGTATGGATTGAAAAATTAGACACATTTTTATTTTCAAGTTTTAGAATCAATGAATATGGAAGTTTAGTTTCCGCGGGAAATGGTGTTTTCATATACTCCTCAATTTTTAACACAGTACTTTGTAAACTTATTGTATTTCTTTACCCTCAATAAATGAGGAACAAATTAAGTGGTTACCCTCAAAGTGAGTAACAGTTGTCAAGCTTTTATTCTGAGAATTTATGGTGTAAAAATTATTTTCAATTTTTTGAATACGAATTCATCGCATAATATTTGTTATCACTTTCCAAAGTCCAATGCCCCACTTCCTGTACTTCAAAAATTTCAGTTTTTCCCTTAGAAGCACTATCTCTCCAGAATCTGATTCAGAGAAAAGAACATGAATTTAGGGATGTAAATCAATGATTGTCTACCTCTAGCTTTAAGAGGTTTACCTGTAGCTATGGTAATTTTACCTGTAGTTAGCAATTTTCTTGCCCTATAACTTTTCTACCTGTTAAATGTGAATATTCATTATCTTACGGTTTTGCTGTGAGAATCACCTGTTTATAAGACTGGCCTTGAAAGTACCCAGGATAATAACAGGTATATAAGTTGCTCAATAATAATGATTCAATATTATAAAATTACTGCTGAAATGACATCCTAAAGTTATTAAATAAAAATCACAATATACATTGCCAGTCATTTTTATAATCAAAATGTATTGAAACTGAATTATTTATTCACTATAAATTCCTAAGTATTGAGGAATGTGTGATTTCTTGGACACTATCACTCATCACTAGCTATCACAGGAAATGCAATCTCTCAACACAGTTCAGATTTGGATCTGGTGACTCATGCTAGATATTATCCCAAATGAAAGGCAGACAAAATACACTTAAAAGATAAATATTATAATAAGAGCAGAGAACTAGGAAGTGGTGACAATTTCAAATAGTCAGATTGCATATGTAATTGTAGCACTCAAGAGAAAAGGATGCATAAAAAACATTTGAGTAGAGAGCAGTCAAAAAGTTCTGAAATTTTTATGATTTTTATTGAATATTGTGTTAGAAGAAGATGAAATTTAAACTTTCTCTCCCCCTAGTAGTCAACAGTGAAGGAGCAATGAACTTTCATCTTAATTTAAATATCTCAGGAGATTTTCTTCAAAGAATAAAAGAGTAGTTGCTCCCAAAAGTGAGTTGCTGTAACGGAAGTGAGACTAAACTAGGTCTTCAATTCTTAGCAAACAAGATATCCACTTGCATAGAGATACTGCCTCTCAAGATGTGACCCTGTGCCTCAGAAAAGAAGACTCTTCTGAAATTTTATCAGAGAAATCCACTAAGGCTATAAATCTAAGAAATAATCCAAAGCTGGAAAGTAAATATGCCCATAGAATTAAATAAATTAAGAAAGATTTGAAAATTTTTCCATTTGCTCATTATTTCAGAGTATCATTCATGATTAACTCAATGAACTCTTTTTTCTTAGTTGCATTTCTAAGTAGGAAAAAGGGAGGAAGAGAATACCTATTAAGCTCAAATCTGCTGTTATAAGACTAAGGATAATATCATTAAATAAACTATAGAGATAGATAATTTTCTTTGGGAGTATGAGTAGACTAGAATATTTCCTTCATAAAGCAAACCATATAAGTATTTCTCATTTTAATCCTTAGGTTCAAGCTGAATAACAAATCTTTAATTGTTAATATTTTTAATAAGTGCCAAAAATTCAAGATTATTGCACACTATAAGGATTATTTATACAAAAATTTTATTCCATTTTGTATTTAGGAAGTGATTTGATGAGGGCGTGGTATCAGGGTACCCCTTCCTCCACATACTGAAGGAAACTTGTGAAAGTGGGATAGAATTCTATCCAGCGAGGGTCTGTCTTACTCTTATCCAATTCCTAGAATCCTGCTTCTTGGTAAACTGCTATTTATATTACAGATCTTCACATTACCATGTGGAAGAAATTCACTAGAACAACACTTCAAGGCTCTTACCCCACCAGTTGCCTATTTCTCCCTGTGAGTAAAGTGAGATTTCTGATTAGAGACTTAACAAAAAGGAGCAGGAAATATTCAGCTTAGCTCTTTCCTCTATAGAGTCAGGGGTCTTTCTATGCTGTAAATTTTAAAGAAATACCTCAATTGAGAGGAAGTTTGTGGTTTTCCAGCTATGTCTGTACCTGGATGAATAAGTGTCATTTTTGATGCAGTGTTAGCAAACCATGTCCTCCTACATAGCTTTTGTCATAAATAAAGATGATGTATTTATTACCATCTGACTGCTTTCTGCATTTAAACCACACATTCTCCTATTGCACTCTTTGTGTATATTTATGAAGGTTCTTGTTTCATCCTATTGAATTTTTAATTTTCTCATCTCTTTCAGAAGGCTCTCAGTTCTATTATAAACAAAGAATGTCAATTCCACTGTCCTATCTTAATTGTTGAAAAGGTTTAAGCATAGGACATAGTCAATAAATGTTTATAGAATAAACAGATGAACAGTGCAGCAAGAATTCCATAAGACAAAAATTTATCTTGGATATATATAACAAGTTTTAAAATAAAGGGCCAAATAATATTATTATAAGCTTGTTGCTGTTTACAGGAATATACAACATAAAGGTGATAGATGAGCTGTAACAGGCTGTAACAGGGATCATGTCAAGAAGCCAACCTCGATCCTGAGCTTGATGAACTCTGTGGAAGCAGGGACACATTTCTAGGCAATTAAATGCCCTCTGAAACACATACGGTAAAGTTCTTCGTTCATCTATCAGATAATTCATCTTTTGACCTGTGGTTCTTTGTGTAATTCTTTGTACCTAGATCAAGAGAGAGAAATAGAAGTTTTATGAAGAATAAAAAACGGTTCATTGGCACAATGACAGGAAAAAGGCTCACTGACATGTGTATTTCTTATTCTTCTAGCAGAGCAATCTTTCTGGTTGGAAATAGCTGTTTGATGCCCCAGGGTCCTATTATAGACCATCTCAACTTTGAAAATACATATATGCAGGTATGTGTGTTTACATGTGTGTGTGTGTGTGTGTGTGTATGTGTGCTCGCGCGCATCTATTACATATTCACACACACATAATATTCCAATACTGCTTTAAAAATATATTTTGAGATTGACATAAAATCTAGGAAGCAGATAAATGTGATGCTTGATACAGGTAAAGAAAATACATTATCTGGAATTGGGGATGTAAAATAGAAGAAAAGGTTATTAATATTTATTTGCTGAATATTACTTTAGGAAATAAAGAATAAGCCAAAATGTATACATATTAAATAAAAAAATGAAACTCTTCCAGGCCATATTATAATGTCTCAAAACTCAGGCAAAAATGTTTTCATTTCCTTTCTTTTCCAAGAGGAAAATAATAGTAATAACTATGATATTGAACCTCCTCTGAGATTTGGTGAAGCATTATAAAAAATCCAACCTGCACATTTTTGGTTTTCATGACCTGAACTGAACATGACCTTATCCCATATTTCCATCTTCCTTTTCAAAATTGAGAAATTAGTGATTTATAACATCATGTCATTCTTGGCTGAAGTAACATCATAAATGATGTTGCACATTGTTACAACATCCAGAGTGTTGAACAAATATTTCTCTTTTCTTACTTCTTTCTGTATTGTTTATTCACTTGTATTCCTAAGAGATGCCAATACAACACAAAACTTTCTGGCATAGAAATGTTTAAATGAGTGGAAATACCCAACGACATTTTTGGTTTAGGACTTTTGCTAGCTATAGAATCCCTCAAGCCTACAGGAAGAAGCTATTAAAATGGATTCCCTACATGTTCATTTTAAATGGGTCAGGAGGTTACACAACAATATAAAACAGCACACTGGAGCTTTAAAAATGATTTATACTTTGTTACATTTATTAATACTAATAATTCTGAAAGCTTTATAGAGGAAAAAATCTTTACTCTTGAAAAATATCATGTCCATCTGTGGACATATGGTGTTCGTAAAATATCCTTATGCACAGTTTTATATCCTCATTTTAAAATTTTAATAAAATTTGGTTTTGCATAAAATTTAGACCTTTCTATTTTCTCCTAGATAAAAGTTATTCTAGGTATTAGCAAAAAAATGTAAAGGTTGAATTTATATGAATGAATTATACATAATCAAGAAAATATATGCAATTAACTTTTAAATATAAAATAAGGTTGGAATGATAAATTACAACATAATTAAGCCACAAAATGTTTAGTTCCCCAATAGTTCATGAAGATTCCCTGTGAATTGAGATATACAAATAGTTCAGACTTTTTAATAAAAATATTCTATACCTGCCCAGCATAGACTAAACAATTCAAGTAAAGAATTTTGGCCAATATTGCACAAACAGAAGAGAACGATGACAACTTAATCCTGTGCTTATATAAGCAATGTATATCTGTATCTGGAGAAGGTATTTGACTATGTGCAGTGGGATAGTTAAAACATTTCAATAATTGTTAATGTATAACTTACTTTAAACAATCTTGATAGGAATTACCTAATCATTTTAATTTGTGTTTATATTTGAATCAAAATTCTTGGCTTTGAAAAATTCTTTGCAGAAAGTCTCCAAAACACTGTATGGAAGTGATGCAAAGATTTTACTTTATATTACACTATGATGAAACTCTTTTTATTTAATGAAAATAAGACAATTATAAAGACTTCAGAGTTTAAAAATAGCATCATATTTAAAAAGAAAAAGTACTTTATACTTTTTATATTGTCTATAAAATTCATATTCAAATGTCACAAATACTTTTCATTCCAGTGAGATATTTTTGATTATCACTTTATTGAGTAAAAAATATTTGTGACCAATTTGGAGAATTATCCATGTTTTAAAGTTTTTTTGTTTTTGTATTTTTTTTTTTTTTGTACTGGAGATTGAACTCAGGGGCACTCGACCACTGAGCCACATCCCCAGCACTATTTTGTGTTCTTTTTTTTTAATGTAGAGACAGGGTCTCACTGAGTTGCTTAGAGCCTCGCTGTTGCTGAGGCTGGCTTTGAACTGGTGATTCTCCTGTCTCAGCCTCCCTAAGTGCTGGGATTACAGGCTTGCACCACCGTGCCTGGCTTGTTTTTGTATTTTTTTTAAACTTTTGTTTTCTTATCACCTTTCAGAGAATTCTCTCTCAAGAAGTTAGAAGTTCAGCCTTCCTTTTTTACTGTATTGGCAAAAAATAAAACAGAGAACACCTGGACTTCTTTCTCATTAATATGCCAATGGAGAATCCCTAAGAGAATTCCTGATATAAAACACGTAGATATGCTGGAAAAAATGTAGCAAACATTTGTTAATAAAACACTATTCTTATAGGAGAATAAGAAAAATCCATAAAGGAAAGAAAAATAATTGTCAAAAAATTGCAAGCTAATGTTCAAGCTGTAGTCAAAATTGGAGCATTTACTAATTGTAATAATTGAGAGTACTGGATATTAATTGCTGGATTCTATAAAGTGTAGTATCTATGCGAATGTTGACAAAAATCCTCTTGGCCAGCAAACTAGCTGAAAAACAAATATTGTTTATTTGGTCATTTACAATGTGACATAAAAAATTTTCACTGAGAAAGTGATATAAAATATCTCCAAGCTTGACAGCTTTGGGGAGCAAAAACTAAATGCAATGGAATCCCAAAGATATAGTCTCAGAAGGTTAAAAAAACTATTGCAATGATTATAAATCCAATATTATAAAATATCTGAGGAAACAAAAAGATGAGTGGTATTCCTGAGAAATGAACATCATGGTATTTCATTCTGTGAAAAATTTGGGCTAATTTTCCAAAAGAGTTATACAAAGAAATAACACAATGCTTTCATGAATCCAATTGGCAAATACATTTCTATTCTTGAAAATTATCCCAATCTTTGCTCCTGGAGAATTTCCCATTCTTAATAATTTATTCAGTGGGAGGTCATATAATGCATCTAATAGAAGAGATTCTTGTCAGACAGTTAATTCCCATCCTTTATATGTTGATTTCTGTGATATCCCATTATTTATTTGATCTTTTGTTATCTAGATTTTTCATTAATAAACTAGAAATAATCATAATTTCTTATGAGGCTATTTTGAATATTAAGCAAGATAATGAATGAGCAAGTATAGCTATATTTCTGAATATTAACAATAATTAGTATTAGTAGTGTTCCTATCTGTAAGTGAAATTCTTTTTCTAGTAAAACTAAAAATGATCAACTTTGACTTTTGCTCTTTAATGTCAATTTCTGGATGCTTAAGGCAAAATCAAAGAGAAGAAAATCAAATTGTGTATTTGTGTTCTTTGTGGCAATCTTGGGGTTTGAACAAAGTATTCTACTTATCAATATAATGGGTTGGATTCCGTTTTCTCCCAAATTCCCATGTGGAAGTCCTAACCCTCAGTACTCAGTAAATGACCTTATTTGGAAATGGAGTCTTTATAGGGATAATCAATTTAAAAGGTCTTTAAGGCAGGTTTTAACATATTGTGACAGCTGTCCTTATAAAAAAGGGAAATTTTGGTATAGAGAAGTGTGTAGAAGAAAAATGCTGTGAAGAGACAGGAAGAAGGCAATCATGTATAAGCCAAGAAAACAGTTATAAAATTGATCCTTCCCTCACAGCCCAGGAGAAACAAACACTGCCCATTCCTCAATTCCCAATATTCAGTCTCTGGAACTCTGAAACCACAAATGAAAATTCAGCAATGTGATGCTTTGTTACATCAACACTTGCAAACTGATACTATTAGTGCACAGCCAAATGTGATTAATTTGGTATTAAAAGAGGGATAATTTGAACTAATAAGCTTTAAGTTAAATCTTTAAATGTTTGAATTTCTTTTTAAATTTCTGCAGAAAAATACAAGAAAATTATAAAGATCTTTAATGGTATTTTTTTTTATTTGTTTCAAAATGGTTAACCACTCTACATTCTCCTTTCTGCTTATATATAACAATACAATGCAAACTCCTAAGGATCCAATAAATAAGACTTTACCTTTTCATTGTTTATGTTTTTAATTTTTTAGACACAAAAATTATTATTTTTTTTAAATAATTTTTAGTTGTAGATGGACACAATATCTTTATTTATTTATTTTTATGTGGTGCTGAGGATCGAACCCAGTGCTTCACACATTCAAGGCACTCTACCACTGAGCTACAACCCCAGCCCACCAAAATTATTTTGAAAGGCATCAGAAGTTGGTTAAAAGTAATGCAGCCTAAAGAAATATATTTGTCAAATTTTCACAATTTAAACAATTATTTATATAAAGATACTATTAATTGAAAAATGTGAGCTTGTTCTAGGCCACAAATCTGTGCACATTAATTAATACAAAGTTTATACAAATCTCTCTGTAAATAAATTCATTAATTTTCTCACATAAAAGAGGAAGAATAATTCAATTGATAAATAAAAATTTAATACAAGCAAATGTATTTCCTGTATGCAATATCACCTCTCAATCATATACTTAAACGAGTTGTCGGGACATATGTTTTATTTCTCTAAAAATATATGGCAAATAAAAAAAACTTCAGAAGAACATATAATTTAAGCTAAATCTACTGATTTTGTGTCTTAGTTCAGAAGTAAATATCAGAACTTAATCTCAGGTAGTGCTAAGGTCTGTAACAGGAAGACATGGCATGCTTGAGAAATTTGCCTGTGAAATAATCAGACAGATATCTTAGGACATTGGGGAACACTTTGGGGTTGATTTGAACAAGCTCTTGTACCATCTAAACGAGCCAAAAAATAACCAGTTCCTAAGTGTCAGATAGGATGAAGAAGAAAGATATGACAAAATCAGAATCATTTTTGTTAACTCCATTTTCTTTAAATTCATAGACTACCCACCCCACATACACAGAATGAAGGAAAAAGAAAAAAAGAATTGAGCTGAGATATATCAGTGGTAGAGTGCCTGCTTATCATGTGTGAGTCCTTGAATTCAATTTCCAGCACAACAATATTTTTTTTTAAGGTTCATATATTAGAAAATGTTAAAAGTTATGAAGTATTGCTATTGACATATATTTAAAAGTGTTACAATATTCCTAGTAAAAGTAATAAAAATAAAATCACTTTCTGAACAGAAGTAAACAGAAAGGTTACTCTAAGTATTAGGTTGCATTGAGATTGGCTTCGCTCTGGTCTCTGGTCTGGAGGCAGGGTCCAGCCAGCTTCCTCGTGTGGAATCAACAGACCAAGCCGTTTTCCACTTGAGTCAGTTAGATTGCCTTCACCCATTTCCCAGGTCTAAGAGAACACAACCACTGTTTTTAAGTCCATTTACTTTTGGGTACTTTTTAAGACATCTATTCAAATTCATATCAACTGTTTTTGAAAGCAATTTGGAGTATTAGAAAGAGTAAATAGCCTCCTCATCTTTGCTCAGAAGCTATGATTTTTAGTCAAGTTCCACAGGTCCTAAGACAGAGAAGCGTGATGCACATTTTTTTTACTTCATCATAAAGACACATAGCAGTAAAGAATTTATGTTAATTTCTACCATTTTGCTTCATATCGTGTCAATGCAAGGATGCAAGTTTCCATCTATGAAAATAATGTGTCAAATTTAAAGATACATATGGAATGCTGTAATTTTTGAATCTTGATAAGTTCAATCCAATTCTTGGGAATTAAATAACATCTGCAAATTATAAAAGTAGAGTTTCAATTTCTCCACTCAAAATAGTCTAATTGATCCATAACCTGCATGTCCTCATTTAACTTTTAAGCAGAATTATGAAAAGATAAAGCTTTGGTCCACCTTCACCAATTACAGTTTTATGACTCAGTAAAGGATAATAAATTTCTTTATTTAAGGAGTGAATATTCTAATAACCTGCATTTAGGACCAGTTAACTAAGGAACATGTTTGATAGCTCTATAAATATCATTACAAACTTGTTTTAAATCCAATTAATTATCAAAAAGCATAGAGTCCACAAGTTACTGATATCTTTCAAAAAAGTTGTTAAGCTAGATATGGTGGTGCACACCTGTAATTCCAGCACTATGGGAGGCTGAGGCAGGAGAATCACCAGTTCAAAGACAGCCTCAGCAACAGCGAGGCGCTAAGCAACTCAGTGAGACCCTGTGTCTACATAAAACACAAAATAAGGCTGGGCTCAGTGATGGAGAACCTCTGAGTTCAATCTCCAGTACCAAAACAACAACAACAAAAAGCTGTTGACTTTTTTTACATAATATAGCACAGTTAATAATAGTTTAAACCAATGCAAAGAGTTTTTCTTTCTTGTCAGCCATCTCCCACATTTTTCTCTTTCATGGGAAATTCTGGTTAAAATAATTTCTTGACACTGGACCAATATGTGCCCCTGAAGAAGCAAACTTCTAAAACAGAGAAGAATCGGAATATCTCCCCAAACCCAATGCTACTATTTCCCTGCTTTATCCATGATTTCAGTTTTGAATATAGTGAAATTTGCTAAGACACAGTTAAAGATAATTTTTAGGATTAATGTGTATGCAAACATGATTAGGAAAACAGAGCCACTTTAGTACCCTTTCCATTATACGGGCTTTCATGGTGCCTCTGTCTTATCCATAAAGACACAACAGCAGGAATGTCACTATCATTCTGTTTTGGTTTATTATTTATTTATTTATTTAATTTTATTTTTTGGTACTGGAGATTGAACTCAGGGGCACTCCACCACTGAGCCACATCCCCAGCCCTATTTTGTGTTTTATGTAGAAACGGTCTCACTGAGTTGCTTAGCGCCTTTCTGTTGCTGAGGCTGGCTTTGAACTCGTCATTCTCCTCTCAGCCTCCCTAACAGCTGGGATTATAGGCTTGCACCACTGCACCCGGCTCTGTTTTGGTTTAGATATGGGGTGTCCCCCAAAAGCTCCTGTGTTAATGCAGTAGGTGAAATGATTAGATGGTGAGAGCTACAATCTAATCAGTGTGTTGATTATATGGATTATTAATTAATCCATATTAATTAATATGGATTAATATAATTAATATGGATTAATTAATCTATATTAATTTAATGGATTAATAATTTGAAAGGAATACTGGGTTTTAACTGTGGGCAGATGGGACATGGCTGAGGGAAGTGGCTCACTGGCAGCCTGGCCTTGAAGGGTTTATCTTTTTGCAACTCCATCCCTTCTCTCTGTGCTTCTGGCTGCCATGAGCTACATAGTTTTCTTTCAGCATGCTCTTCAGCCATAGCATTCTACCTTACCCTGATCCCAGAGGAATGGAGCTGGCCCACCATGGACAAAACCTTTGAAACCACAAGCTCAAAGAAACTTTTTCTCTTCTAAGTTGTTCATATCTGTTATTTAGGTCACAGCAACAATAAAACTAACACACTACCTGTAGCAGAAAGTCTATTGGACTGACGAAGTCTGCATTTGTCAATCTGAGAACAGTTAGACACTCATATCCCCACATCAGACTGTGCAAAACAGCTTGATTTACATACATGGATGTTGACCAGCCAACACTATCTGACAAGTTTTGAACATTTAATTTTGTATCTATGAGGAGTTTGCAATATAAAGGCATAGAGAAGAAATGAGGAGAGTGTTGTGATTATTTCTTATGTGTAGGCACATGATGATGATGACCTGACTGGTTGGGGAAAGGGAAGATTTGTGTTTGGTGGTTAGAAAGTCTCAAAAGTCAGAATAGAATTGCCTAGGTTCCAATCTTGGCCATATTTCTTATGAGCTATGTAATGGTAAATAATATGCTTATACTCTCTAAATAATTTTCCTCATTTGCAAATGGAGAAAATAATGCCACTTCATATAGTGATAATGATTATTAAATTTAAATATATGCATATAATTGACCCTCCATGTTCCACATCCATGAATTCAACAAACGATAGATCAAAAATATTTGAAATAAAAATTGCAATTGTACCAAACATGTACAGATGTTCTTTTTTTCTTGTCATCATTCCACAAACAATATAGTACAACAACAATTTACATGGCATTTACATCATATTTAGTGTTACATGCAATCTAGAAAAGATTTATGCTACAATGGAGAAAGTGGATACCACTCAAATTTGCAGCTATCTCTAAACTTGTATGTATGTACATGTGTACATGGGGGACGTGTGTATGTTTGTTGCAGTAGTAAAATTTTATTCATAATATAAATGCATTAATTAATTTTAAATTTAAAACTTAAAGTTAAACTTGAGGGGAAACTTATGACATAAGTTAGAGAACCCAAGAATGTCCCCTAGTTGTTTAGCTTGTGGGACAGACTGAAGGTTCTATTCCTTAAGATGAGAAACTCTAAACAAGGGCAGTATGACAGGAGTAAGCAAGGTAAAAGGAAACTGAAGCATGTTTGGCTGCTTCCAAAATCCACACTTAAAGCAGTTCTGACTATCTCTTTTCCATTTGCCATAGGAAACGATAATGATTGCCTTCTTTTATAAGCCATAATTACCACAGACAGGTGGTTCCTTTGTATACTGCATTCCCTTCTCAGAACATATCAAACTAACAAAAAATATAAATGAAATAATTGTGTTAACTTTGCAAACATCAAAACAAATCCCTATCTCCCTTTTCAAAACATACAGGTGTCCCTTAATATTTCTTGGATAATTTGATTCTATCACTGTTGCATGTATGACAGATTCACAGAAAATATTCACTGGAATAAAGACAGTGGATAATATAGACAAGGAATAGTATTTAGAGTCCATCAAGAATTATGTATATGGTGGATTGTATGATATTTCCAATATTTAATCTTTCGTCATGCAAGAAAATGTTATATCATGTAGTTCAACCAACTGGCCTGGAAAGAGCTCATGTGATTTTTTTCTGAGAACTTTAATTGCTGTCATCATATGTATAAATATATTTCTTCTATTTCCTGCTAGCAATATTATTCAGAAAAAAAATACTTAGCTCCATTTTTTTTGCACAGATTTCATCAAGTACTTTATCAACAAATGCAGTGTCATAAATCTAAGCCTCCCCTCTCTAGACAAAATAATCTAATACATACACCTACTACTGCCCTTTTGGGAGCAGAAATTTCTCATCAGGTGTAAAATTTTTGAATGAAATTCAAAATGTATCAAAACAGTTAGTAGTTAATATTGGATATTTCAACTCATTATTTTCTGTATTATCAATAGTAGACAATTGTAGAAAGTTGAGCAAATTATTTAGAAAAATAATGTTGGAGAATAGAAATTATTTTGACCTGGGCACAGTGGCGCAAGCCTGTAATCCCAGCATTTAGGGAGGCTGAGACAGAAGAATTGTGAGTTCAAAGCCAGCCTCAGCAATGGTGAGGTGCTAAGCAACTCAGTAAGACCCTGTCTCTACATAAAACCTAAAATAGGGATTGGGATGTGGTTCAGTGGTCGAGTGCCCTTGAGTTCAATCTCCAGTACCAAAAAAAAGAAAAAAATTATTTTGATAGTCACTAAGTTACATTCAGCAACAACAGTAAATAATCCTTGTTAAAACACATTTTCAGAATTTGTCATATATTTGTTTTATATATGAATAATGTGCATATTTAACAGCTTTTAATTAATAACGAGGAAGCAGGCTCTCACCACACACTGAATATGTTAGCACCTTGATCTTGGACTTCTCAGCCTACTGTAAGAAATACATTTCTGTTATTTATAAGCCAACTAGCTCATAGAGTTTTATAATAGCAGTTCAAACAGACTAAAATAATTTAGTCTAAAAATACACTCTTTCTTTGCAATTCTATAAAAATATTTTATAAACTGAAAGATAATTGTTACAGTAATATCTCCTGTTTTTTTAATTCTTATCTTGAATCATTCCTGTTGCAATTTATTTGAGTTCTCAGTTCTGCGTTAGAGCAAATAGAGAAGAGCTGTTCATGTGCACCTGTAGCCAGTACTATTATTAAATCTCTTTAATTTCTTTTTATCTAAGTCAAGCAAATATAACTCTTTTAGTTTTTAACTTATTAACCTGATTTTCTGGTGTTTTATCATCTCTTTTTTCTTCCTGCTGAACAGTCCCCAATTTTTCTAGTTTCTAGTATGTTTTAGGCATTGAATTCAGAAATACTTTTTAAATAAAGACTAGGTCAATGAATTATTGTGATTTCTCGGAATAACATCCACTTTGAATATTTGAGACTTGTACTTGATGGATCCCTTCATTTGGTGTCCATTTGTTGTTTCAAATAAATTGAGGTCATCTGTTATAACCCATTTCCCTAAATTGGAAAATACATACATTGATGTAATTACATGATATAATTTTCCAGTAATTGTCTCATCATTTCACCCTTAGCTTCCTTTTAGAATAAGAGTCCTCCTACTTTTTATTCGCTATGGTATATAAAATATATAAAATACAGTCTGAAAAAGAACCACATTTGTTTTAGTGATAATAAGAAGCTTTTTTGCCAAAAATAGATAAATAAATTACATCATGATTACTTGCTTTAGAAAAACTGAAATGTTTTACCTAATCAATGTTTTATCTTCTAGGAAGGTAAATTGCCAATTGAACATTCATGTTTTCCTTGCAAAGTTATCTTTATTGTCTCTGAATCTTCCAGGGACCTTTCTTGGCTGACTGCAGTTCAGTCCCCACTTGGAAGCTTATAGATAACTATTGATGTAGAAAGGTTTACTACAAAAAGATTCCATTAAAAAGCCAAACAAAAATGTTATTTCATTTAAGAAATGAAAAAAAATATGACAAACATATTTATTTAATACATTTGTAATATATTACACAATAATAACCCAATAAACAACCCCGGACTTTTCATATAGGCCTTTTGTTTCAGAGCTTATAATTATATTTATGCCAATAACATTGTGAGTTTTATGGAAAATAAGTTAAATACCAAAGTTTTCTACTAATATTTAAAAGAAATTTTGCTCTACTAATAATTTTCCCACATAATAATCTGGAAGTGTTTTCTTATTAGTTCTGATTCTATAGAGCTTAGCAGAACAGTAAGGATGTCTTCATGAAAGAATTTTTGTTAGAGAATAAAATAAAATTTTTATAACTAATATGATTATAAAAAATGTATGTGAACCATGATAAGAAGAAGTTTCCAGGAAATAAAAAGGAAAGTTCCAAAGAAGAACACAATATCAAAAGAATAGAAATAAGTAACACATGTGGAAATACTTTGCTCTCCTAAGAATCTCTTCTGAGTTAAACTTAATATTTATTTTTAGACTATCCAGTTTTAATTATCACAATGAAGATAGAAAATTGTCCACCTTCTCTTCTCAGAAAGTTTTCATAATATTGACAGACATTTGAAACCCTGAACTACAATACAAGAAGAAAACTTGCCAAATGTGATGAAGGGTAAGGAGCACTGTGGAAAGTTCCCAAGCCTTAACAAGTTGAACCTCACTTGAGCTTTGAAAAGAGCAAAGTGATCCCCATATTGTCTTTTAGAAAACAGCTTACTGCAAAGAACCATCTTTCCCCATATGATTGACTTACATTTGTTGTCTACTTTTACATGACTCTCACAAGATTTGCAGATAACTCCTTGCCTACCTGTGACAGGCCAAATACAGGTCTTTCCTCTTTTGCTTGAACCCACCAGGCCAGACACAGACTAATTCTCCATTCTTTGTCTCATGAATTATTACATGAACTGTATGTTTGTTCCTATAAACTAACTAGACACAGAGATAAATATTTCCTGACTAGCTGACTGACAGAGATGTCCCCTAATTGCAAAATCAATCCCAAGTGTAAATCATCCCGACTATAACTTGTCTCTTACTCCTCATAAAAATTTCAAGCAATAGCATCCTGCCAAGACATTCTGCTCTTCAAAACTGGGATGCTCTTCCTATTGTAATAGCTGGATAAGATAAAATTACTTAGTTGTTCTGCTTTTATCTTTGAAGAAGGGAACATATAAAAAATATGCATACTACAAAAAAGAGGACATAGAGCATTTCTCTGCATGACATTGAAAAGTGAAGACATCTGGAACATTCAGATCCCAACTACAATATGTAAAGCTTTTTGAATTTGAGCATATTTATAAAGGTTTGCCTCAATTGCCTTAATTTAAAATGAGTATTAGTGTTTTACTATTCAAGGATACAACTGTGAAAATGAAAGGAGTATGTGTGTGTGTGCGCACGCACGTATGTGTGTGTGTGTGCACATGTATGTCTCTATGTGTCTACATATATCACGAAGAATTGTACATGGCACATAGTAAGTAATACTAGAATATTAGCTGTTAGGGTTTTTATTGTTTTTGAACATGGGCTATTATTGTTATTACTAATTTTAGTCTTTTCTCTTTTTGCAACATGAGGGAAAATGTATTGAGTTTGGAAAAATAGGATAAAATTGAGTTATCTGGGATTGGGAACATATCTAAATCAGTTGGGAATGAACATGAGGGACTAAATTAGGAATCACCTAGAAAAATCAATTTGTGCAAGATGGAACAAGTCATTGGGATAGAATAGAGGGAAATTTTTCCAGATTATGAGTATGGATCTTAATTATAGGGACTAAGAATTAAGTTGTACATGCATACATGCTTATAAAAAGAACTCATGCTTCCTTTGAAGAAGATTCTGGCTCCACCTCTGTACAAACTTCATAGGAACAGCTGGTCCAACAAGATTTAATCTCATGAAAATAAGGATGATAATAAGTAAAGGTAAATACACTACTCATTTTTAATCTGTTTATTCAAAAAGCAAATATTTTGTGAAAATATAGTAATACCAGACAAATCTTGCCTTCTCTTGTCTTTTCTTGTCTCTCCTTTTTTTATTTCTTTTTAATGCATTAATAAAAAGCAATAGTGCCCATACACAAAAAATTCTCATCATACTAGGAGAGACAGATTTTACACAGACAATATTTAGACAATAAACAATAAATATAAAATGAGTGGATTATATGGTGGTGATTCAAATTTAAAATGAGAAAAACTGAGACAAAATTAAGGGAATCAGGAATTCTGGGTGGTATAAAGGGGGAAATACTAAGGAATAACATTAAGTAGGATTACCAGGGAAATCTTCATTGAAAACGTGACATTTGGACAAAGATGTATGGGATGTGAAGCAATTAGCCATGTGCACATGTAGAAGAAAAATGTACCAGCTGCAGAGAATACCTGGAACAAAACACCTAATGCAAAAATGTGACTGACATAATTGAGGATAAAAAATAGGTCCATTGCAATTAGATCAGAATTGATAGAACAATAAAGTCAGAAAAGAATGAGACCAGGTCACCTATGGTCTGTAGACTCTAGTAAATAATCATATTCTATCTAAATGAAATGGGCAGATTTTGCAGAGGGAAATTACATAATCTAACTTGTATTTCAACACAATTATTATTTATCATCTTTTAGAAATGAACTATCTGAATACTGTGAACCACAGGAATTCTTATAGACTTTGTAAGGAGTCCTAGCTTAAAAAAAAAAAAGATGAAGGAAGATAACAAGGTAGGAAGAATTCATGTTGTATTGTTGAGAAGGTTCTAGATGTATTTTAAATGTGAAAATAAGGTTTTGTGATGGATTCAAGTAGTGTGAGTAAAAGAGAGGATCAAGGTTAACTCCAAGATTATTGACACAGGAAATTGTAAAATTATTACTGATTGGAAATAAACATTGTAAAAAAGGACAGTACTTCATTTGGGGCATGTTGAGATTTAGTTGTCCAAAAGTTATGCAAAGAAGGTTTTTTAGATATTTTCATAATTCTAAACCTCAGAGGGAGGTCTGGACTAGAGATACGTATTTGAAAAGATCATGTAAATTGTGCTGAAGCAATATAACTGAACTAAATAGATAAAGAATGTACAAAAAAAGGACGCCGAAAATGTCCAATATTTTCAAACTGAAAGCTAAAAACACTTCTAAGAAAAAAAAAATCTAAAATAGCTAAATCAGAAAAGATGTATGCTGTGTTCATGGGTTGGATGACCTAATATTTTTATGACATCAACTCTCCTCAAATAAAAGTAAAGACTAACATAATCCCAAACAAAATCATTGAAAACATTTTTAAAGAAATCAATAACTGGATTCTAAAACTGATATAGATACAAATTATTTACTTTATATTAAAAGATAGAAAAATTTAGTAGTATTCATTTCTTTGCAAAAATGTATCATGTGTGATTATCATGAACACATCTTAGCAGAGTTGAAAAGATTGTAAATCAGATCAAAACAAGGAAAATGAATTCAAAGGATCCTACGTAATCTCAATATATTCGTGTCCTGAGGATTAAATGGCACGTGCACAAGGATGTTCTACAAACTGTCTGTTTCTATTATACCACATTAGCCAATTAGTTTGATGGAAACTTAAAGAACAGGTAGGAGGGGATCTTGCAAATTAAAATGACAAATTTCTTGAATAATGAATGACTCAGGTAATTACAGAACACCTAGCTTAACTTGTCTCCTAGACATGGATGGTAGGGTGAGAGATGAGACGTAAGTAATGCATGAAAGAATTCAGGAATTATTTAAAAATAAATATTTAAAACATTGATATGATTTTATACTTCTAATTTTCTCCTTTAACTTTTCAAAAAGATATTTTATTGATTCATAATATAGAATTCTTTAAGTAAACATTTTTATCTGAGGTTTTCATACATATTTAAGACTGTCATACATAAGCATTCAACTGTTAGGAGGTTAGGAACAGATTTTTTAAGTTTTTAAAAAGTAGATTTTTATTTACCTTAAAATAGTTTCTTGTTTCTTTGCAACTAAATGCTTTCAAAAGGCTGTGGATGATATCAAGTTTATATTGTAAAGATGTAATTTTGAGAAACACAAGGTACATGGAGTCCAGTGTAATTATTCATTGGTAAGAAACCAAACAAATTAAAATTAAGAAGGAACAATTTCATCTGTAATCTATCCTTCAGTAATAAATACTGTGTAACTGACATGATGAGCAAGTACATCTGAACACATCCAAAGCTACAGACTTGCAAAATAGACTACTTGGTATAAAAATACAAAAAGAAAAAAAATTAAACTTATTATATTTTTTAAATTTAAAACAAAGTAGTTTCATTGGAAGTGTATAATTTGTCTAGTAACATTCTTTTATGTAATAAAATAAATAAAATAAATTATGTCAAATAAAAATGAGATGCTGATAAATATCAGAATAGCAGGAATTAAACATGTAGGAAACATTTTATTTCTCCAGAAACACTGTGTGTCATGATGGTTGCAACATATCTGTATTCACAAAATTTATCTTCTTTCTAATTGCAATAGTAAATTCCTTCTAGCTACAATAATAGCCTGCTTGAGTCTGCTTTTCATCCAAAAAGATTATTTCGTGTATATATGATGGAAAATGTTAAATAAGCTAACCTCTGCTCCACCTGAATGCTTGGTGTTGCTTGTGAAAGCTGTGCATACATCTAGGTGATCCTGACAACTCACAGCTTTCATGTGACTGCATGAGAAGTCACAGGGCACTTGAAGCCTTGAGGTTGAGGCGAGTTCAATCAAAACATGTTGGAGCAATCGAGTGTAAATGTGAAAAACAGCAGAGCTTGTACATTAGAAGGCAAGCAATTTTAGCACAGGGATTCCCTTCTTTCTCTTGTTTGTGACTGAACAAAGTAAACTATGTCCAAGATATAAGAAAAAACCTAGTAATATTTATCCAGTATCAGTTTTCTCAGTGCATATTGAATCTGCATCTGAACACACTCATATGCACACACAGACACACAAACAAATACACACAGACACACTTTTTTGGAGGAGAAATAGCAAGGGTAGTACTTTAATTTCTAAAATAAATGATGTCTAAAAAATATTCCCTATTAAGCAATGTCCTGCTTCTAAGGTTTATATTCTAAACACATTCTGTTTAATTCTACTATATTATTCTCCTAATTTATACTTTTAAGAGCTTCAAACAGTCCAAACAGTAACATATAAGTCATTTAATAAACTGATCTTTTCATAGAATTTTTTATTCAATGCCCACATAATAGGCAAAGACTATTGATTTTTTTCTTTACACTCTTAAGAAACAAAATTGGATACCATAAGATCATCTGGCTATTAAGTGGTTGCTAGCAAATTCTAGAACTAATAACATCAAAATTTATTTCTAACTACAGTGTAATGTTTCAAAGTGATTTTTCCTGGAAATTTTTAGAATATTTCTAAAAGTCATAGTTTATCTTTTATTAACTAATTTTCTATAAATAGAGACTAGTTCTTTTTAAAGAAGACCATTATGAAAAGTACACATTTAAAAATATGAATATATTACAGTGGCTGACACCTGTAATCCCAGCACTTTGGGAGGCTGAGACAGGAGAATTGAGAGTTCAAAGCCAGCCTCAGAAACAGCGAGACACTAAGTGACTCAGTGAAACTCTGTCTCTACATAAAACACAAAATAGGGCTGGAGATGTGGCTCAGTTGTCGAGTACCCCTGAGTTCAATCCCTGGTGCCAAAAAAAATATTGTTTAAAAATTGATTTTGAATATAAATGATAAAGGAAATTAATAAAAATCACAAAGGTATAGTCCTGTGGTAACAATTGGTGGAGTCCAGATAACCTGGCAATTTTTGCTTACAGCATGAAAGCAAATACCCTCTAAAGCAGAATTTCCTTAATGTCTCAAATAATAATTAAATTATTTCTCAAAAAATGAGAGTGATAAAAATAGTGAATTTCAGTCCAGAATCATCTGAAAAATACCTAGAGGATCTATATATAAATAAATAAGTTAAATGATTGCTATAATTACATAAAGTTCAGAAGAAATAGACTTCAATAATATACATTTCACCAACCACTACTGGCATGAATGAATTAAAATACAATCACATGAACTCTAGCTTAAAGAAAACACAATATTAAGTGTTTATTTGGTAAGTTTTGAGAAAAGTATACACCTGGGTAATTCATAATGTTGTAGATACAAATTATTGACATCATGCTAGAACATTTCTGTATTAACATTTTCAAAAGAAACAGAAGTTAATAACCGATTTTGTACACACACACACACACACACACACACACACACACTCCTAATGGTGAGGAGATTTGTTATAGGCATTGTCCACGAAGTCCCAAAATCTGCCATCTCTAAAACAGAAAAACCAGTGGTATAATTCATTCTGAGTTCAAAGACATGAAAACAAAAAGCTACGATGTCAGAGGGCAGAAGAGGGATGTTCCAGCTCAAGAGGAGAGCTCAGATTAGCCCTTCCTCTCCCATTTGTTTTTCTGATCTCTGCACTGATTGGTGAGAGTCACCTTCTTTACTTAACCTACTAATTCAGATGCTAAACTCTTCCAGAAACATCTTCATAAACACACCCAAAAATAATATTTTACCAGCTCTCAGGGCATCCTTTATCCCAGTCAAATTGACATGTGAAATTAATCATCACAGTATCCTAACACCCCTTTAAGATCAATTCTTGTCCCAAATGCAGGGAAGCAATAGTTATTTTGAATGCTTTCCACTATAGATAAAATTAACCTATTCCATAACATCATAAATACTGAATTGAACAATATTTTTTAAGGAATCTTGCACTCAACATTAAGTTTTTAGAAATCAACCCATTGCATTTACCAATAGTCTTTCTATACAGTGTTCCATTTTTATGAATTTACAAAATATATTTATCTATTCTCTTCTTGACAGACATGTGGAATGTTTCCAGTTTGGAGTTATTATGAACTAAAGCTGCTATATACATTCTTGTACAAGTATTTTGTGGACACATGTTTTCCTTTTCTTGTTTAGATAATTAAGGTTAGAATTCTAGGATCTTGGGGAAGATGTACTATAATTTCATAAGAAATTTTCAGACATTTTTCCAAAGTGGTTGTAACATTTTATATTGCCACCAATAATACAAGTTTTTGTTACTACATAATCTTCCCATCATTTTATCTTCTAAAACATTCATTATGGTTTGGATTTGTATTTCCTTGATGAATTAATGATAGTGAGAATTTCTTCAGGTACTCTGCAATTCAGAGTATTTTCTAGTGAATTGTCCAATTAAGATAATGTTGTGCTTTATTTCCTCTCCATTTTATTTTTGAGAGTAGAAGTCTAATCATTTTTTATTTTCCAGCAGCAAACCTCTGCCCAGTGAGAATCCTGATTTTTCAGGTCTTTGCCTTCTTTCCAAGCACAGCAGATTCTCAGTGAAAATATAGCTGTGAAAAGTTAGCTGTCTCTCTAGTGTGCTTCATTATTTCCCCTTTGCCTTTACTGAGTTTAAGATTTGTTTCTTTTTATTGTTTCTAATTCTGGCTTTTTATTTTGTTCTTATTGGGTGCATTCACTAACTGCAAATCATTCCATCAAAATCAGAAGTGAAAGTCACACCAATCAACTTTGATAATTGAACAGATTTATGCTACCTGCCCTACAAAGCATTAAATGATGTCTATTGCTTACCTCCTAACTTAATCATTTCCACTTCCTCTTGTATACTATGATCAAGCCAAACTTAACCTTCCTTTTTAGTTCTGTGATCATACCTCACATGTATTCCTGTCTAATGATGTTTGCTTTTCACATTTCCTTTGCTTTTTCATTCTGTCTGGGCTCAGTGGATTGGAAGTACCCAGTGACAGATGATCTTCCTTACTCAGTCTTCTCTGAAGCGCCTGTCTCTTCCAGATGTACTCCAAAACTAATGTTTTACAGTTCTCTCTTAGCCCTCTCAAGTTGACGCCTAAAATTAACCCTCACAGATAACAACTTCTCTCAAAGCAGAAAGGTAACATAAGAACTTGTTGATTCTGATTGTCCCTAAATGTATTCATATCTGCCTTGATTTTTCTTTCATCTAGACCGGATATAACTTGGTGGAATATTTTATCTCAGTAATGTGTGCACAATATTTAGCCTTAGTCAAACTTCTAATGTCAGACTAACGTTATATACTTTAAATTTACACATAATTTTTGTACCTGAAAATATGTAGGATGTACATTTTTATGATTGGAGCTCAGAAATTTTATCAGAATGACAAAGTTAGTGTTTTGCTTCACTTTTGTGTTGTTTTTTATTTCTTTCTCATCAATTTATTCTCAATATTCTAATTTCTTTAGATCTCAGATTTAGTTCCTTTGCTAACAGATACTTTCTTCCATTATTTTTACTAGTCACTCTTCTTTTTCTACATTTTGAAATTGTAGACATTAGATATTCTAGATGCATTTCTTTTCTGTCAACATTTTGTTCTACTGGACTAAAGTGGCTTGGCCCCTATAACATTGTCTGACTGCCCTACCCTAAGAAGCCTATGATGTGGGTTCAAAAGTAAGGTAGAAGTTTCTAGATGGGAACTGTCAATCATATTCTTTGTATCTATGCAACTAGTCTTTTTTTCTCTCTCTCTCTCTACTGCTGAGCAGCATCCCTAGCCCTTTTCATTTTTTATTTTGAGACAGAGTCTCACTGAATTTCCAAATCTGACCTTACACTTGAGATTCTGCCTTAGTCAATCATAGGCAACCAGTCTTAGAGAAGGGATCTGAGCAGGACATTTCTGTGCTTGCCACCAAGGAGAAGTGAAAGGTATCTTTACCTTGTTTGTTTAAAACTATTCAAAAGAACTTATCAACACTATAATAAGAAAATGCACTTAAGAAATAGGAGGTTAAGAAAAAAGAAAAGCAAGAGTGTGAGATAAAAGGGATTCTGAAGAAGCTATGAATTAAATGTACATTGTGCATGAAAGATCAGTTTTTGATTCTACAATTTTACTAACTGAAACTAAAAAATAAATTAAATTTACAAAATTCCTTCCACCTTTAGAAAGACTTTTAATTAGTTGCATGATTCATAGATTTCTTTACTGCTATGATCAAAATTTTTTTGTTTGTTTTTTTTCCAGTCTATTTGTTGTGGCAGCAAACTGAGGCAGAAGAGCAGACTTTGAAGTATCACTGAGCCAGTGATGGGAGGTCCATTTTCTTTATTTTTCACTATTACTACTATACAGCCTAAACTCAACAACAATCCCAGTCAGAAGTATGCAGAGGGAAAACCTCCAGGAAAAAAAATACTAATTTCTCTATACCAAAGCATGGGAAAAGAGAACTTCTAAAAGTCAGAGGCAGAGGAGGGTATCCCTGATTCTGTTTGTTTGTTTGTTTGTTTGTTTTGTTTTATGTTAGTCACACTCATCCCTGCCATGGATGATTGCTGTGGTAGCGAGGGTGACAGTAGATAGAGTCAGCAAAGGGTGGTCAGGCAGATGCCATGAACTCAGAAAGAAGGGAGCCTTTCTTTCTGACCAAAAGCATGAGGTGAAGCACCACTGTTGATTTTCCCTGTCTCTACTCCATGTTCAAATCTAAAAACAAAGGTAGTCACAAAAACCATGTAGCAGAAGCAAAAACCTGGAAAATTAGAGAAGCAAAAACCTGGAAAGTAAGAAAGATCAAGTTCAGAGTAAAGGAAATTCTACAAAGAAATTCCTTACAAATTTTATGGTTTCCTGCTCATTCCCAAGCTGCACATGCAAAGATCTGCCCCTAAACAGAATACTAAGAACTCTGAAAACTGAACTACTGTTAAAAAAAATGTCATCCTTTCTTGGGGACTTCCCACTGAAGACATGCTTGTAGGGACAGTTCCAAACTAGCACTTAAAAGACTGTATTGCAACTTAGCCTTCCGTATAGTAGCCTGGACTCAATAAGGTGTTTCCTACATATAATCAAACAGCAAACAAAAATAAGCATGCTTTTTGGGACTTAAACAAGAATGAGAGACATAAACAAGAACAAGATAACATAATGTTCAAAATGACCATACAAAATTACTCAGCATAAAGAACCAGAAAAAGCCTCAACTTATAAAATATAAGAAAATCAGTAGAATCTAAACTCAAAGTATTATACATATTGGGATTATATAAAGTAAACAAACAGAAAATTTTATTTTATTTACTTTATTGGTTAAGTAATAAAGATTGAGAAATAAATTAAATAGAAATATGATAACTGTAAAATACAATAACCACAATAAAAAAATATTCACTGGCTGAGGTCAATAGTATAATGTATATAACTAATAAAATACTAGTGAACAAAGCTTCAGAAACCAGAAGGAAAATAATAAAATGTTTAACATTTGTGGTAAAAGGCTTCTAAGATTAAGGAGAACAAATATGAAGTAATAAATAAATATTTGAAGAAAAGATGGCTGACAGCTCCCAAATTTGGTGAAAGAAACAACTGACAGATTCAAGAATCTGAGAAAATCCAATACAAGCAAAACTCAAGGAAATCCATATCTGGTCACATGATAATTAAACCAATGTAAATCAAACATAAAATGTTTGACAGCAGCTATAGTACAAACGTGTACCACTTATGGTACACGTTTCAGAAAGAAAGCAGGCAAAATTAAAATAAATAGTATATAAAATGCTGGAAAAACGACTGCTAACTCACTGAAAATTTACTTCAGGAATAAAAGTGAAATAAGAACAATTTCAGATTAAGTAAAACTAAGAGACTCTATAGGTAGTAAACTTAATCTAAAAGAAATATGAAAGTATGCTATTTGAACAGAAAAGACTTCAAACAAGAGGGAACCAAGTAACATGAGAAGTGAAAGAGGAGCAAGAGAAATTATTAATACTTGGTAAATGTACCACAATTTTCCTCTCATATTAAATCCTTTAATATACATTTGACAGTAGGAAACAAAAGGAATAACTATGCCCATACAAAATTGGAAGGCATAAAATTGTCTCTACTGTAAATGGTATGACTGCTTAACAGGAAAATGCCAAGTTACCTACACTGAAACACCCAGAACTAATAAATGAATATAACAGGGTCATAGAATACAAAGTCAACATTCGAAAATAATTTACAATTTGATATTGTATCTTATACAGATCCATTCAACAAATGCTGTTGGAACAACACATATTGCATTGTAAAAAGTAAAAAGCACATCAAACTATAAACTTCATACCTATATCAAAATTAACTGTAAATGAATACTATATTTAAATTTAAAGTATAAAATATAACTTTGAAATATTAAAAGTAAAGTTCTAAATTAAGTTTTAACTTTGAAAATTTCAGTGTAAATTATAAATTTTTAGAAAAAAATTAAAAAAATATTTTTGATGTGGAATAGAAAGGAAATTTTAGATTTGACACTAAAAAACACTAAAAATAAAACAATAATATCCTGAACTTTTCCTCTGTGAAACACACTTTTAGAAGAATGAAGCACACAAAAAATATTTTCAAATCATATCTGCCAAAGAAAATGTATTCAAGATACATTAAGAACTCTCCATTTAGTTATCGGGTTATTTGTTTCTTTCGTGTTAAGATTTTTGAGTTTTTTATATATTCTGGAGATTAGTACTCTATCTGACATGTGTGTGGCAAAAAATTGTTTCCAAAATGTAGGCTCTCTCTTCACCTCACTGATTGTTTCTTTTGCTGAGAAGAAGCTTTTTAGTTTGAATCCATCCATGTATTGATTCTTGATTTTATTTCTTGCTCTTTAGGAATCTTGTTAAGGAAGTTGGGGCCTAATCTGACATGATGAAGATTTGGGCCTACTTTGTCCTCTATCAGGTGCAGGGTCTCTGGTCTAATTCCTAGGTCCTTGATTCACTTTGTGTTAGTTTTGTTCATGGTGAGAGATAGGAGTTTAGTTTCATTTCGCTGCATATGGATTTCCAGTTTTCCTAGCACCATTTGTTGAAAAGGCTATCTTTTCTCCACTGTTTTTGATGCCTTTGTCTAATATGAGATAATTGTATTTATATGGGTTTGTCTTTGTGTCTTCTATTCTGTACCATTGGTTTACATGTATAGTTTGGTTCCAATATAATGGATCACAAATATATGAAAAAAGTGTTCAACATCTCTAGTAATTAGACAAATGGAAATCAAAAGTACTCTAAGATTTAATCTCACACCAGTCAGAATGGCAGTTATCAAGAATACAAACAATAAGTGCTGGTAAGGATGTGGGGGAAAGGGCAAGCTCATACATTGCTGATGGGACTGCAAATTGGTACAACGTATCTGGAAAGCAGTATGGAGATTCCTTAGAAAACTTGGAATAGAACACCATTTGACCTAGCTATCCCACTCCCCAGTCTATACCCAAAGGATTTCAAAACATCATACTACAGTGACGCAGCCATTTCAATGTTTATAGCTGCATAATTCATAATAGCCAAACTGTGGAACCAACCTAGATGCCCTTCAATAGATGAATGGATAAATAAACTATGGTATATATACACAATGGAATATTCCTCAGCATTAAAATTATGGCATTTTCAGGTAAACGCATGTAGTTGGAGAATATCACACTAAGCGATATAAGCCAATCCCAAAAAACCAGGAGCCAAAAGTTTTCTCTGATAAAGTGTTGGTAATCCATAATGAGGGGGCATGGGATGAGTGGAAGAACTTTGGATGGGGCAAAGGGGAAAACCTGGGTAAGGAGAATGGGGGTAGGAAAGATGGTGGAATGAGACAGACATCATTACCCTAGGTACCTGTATGATTGCAGGAATGGTGTGACTCTGCACCATGTACAACCAGAGAAGTGAAAAACTCTACTCCACTTGTGTACAATGAATCAAAAAGCTCCTGCTGTTATGTATAACTGATTAGAACTAATAAAAAAAATAAGTTTAAAAAAAAAAAGAACTCTCCAACTTGTCATCAAAAAAACAACCCAATTCATAAATGGGCAAAGGATTTGAAGAGATACCTCATCAAAGAGAAAATATAAATGCTTAATATCTTGGATTGTTGATTGGGTATTTGTAAAGAACAGAACTTATTTCTCACAATTCTAGAGACTGGGAAAGCTAAGATGCTTGCAACACCCTCTGGTGAGGGATGCTCTTTGCTTCCAAGGTGGAGTCTCAGTGCTGCAGCTTTCCAAGAGGATTGCTGTGCTCTGACAGGGTGGGAAGTGGAAGGGCAAAGGGATGAACCCATCCACTCAAGTCCTTTTAAAAAGACAGTCAATTGCATTCAAGAGGAAAAAGCACTCATGACCTAATCATCCTTAGAGGTGTCCACCACATGATACCTATCACTTTAACAACTCCTGAATTTTAGAATGAGTCTGTTCAAACCAAACACTGAAGAAGTTCATGAAATTGTTCAAAATCTCTATCCTTTAGGGAATTGTTTATTAAAATTAATTATAATATACCAAAACATAAGTATTAAAAGCAATAATCATAAAAATAATAATGAAACTGATAATACTAGGTACTGACACGGACACAGAAGAACTAGAACACTCATATACTTCCAATGAAAATGAGAAATGGGAATGGAACAGAAGCTCTTAAATAAGTTTGAGAATTTCTTAGAAGTTTAAATATCCACATATGTGAGCCAGTAATATTATTTCTGTGTATTTACTAAGGGCTATCAAAAGTCATGCATACTCACAAATTGGCATACCAATGTTAATTGTAGTTTTCTCCTTAATAGCCAAAAACTGGAACAAATGTTCTTCCATAAGTCATTCAACAAATAAAACTGTTTCACATTCATATAATGGAATACTACTCAACAATATAAAAGAAATGAGCTACTAACTAATAATGCAACATGAAGGAAACATAAATATCTTTGCTAATTTAAAGAATCCAGTCTCAATGGCTATGTATTACAAGATTTAATTTATATGGCATGCTGGAAAACTACAGCGGTGAGAGTAATCAATGGTTGCAATGGCTTAGAGCATACCATGTGGATACAAATAGTACAAAGGAGATGGTTTATATGAGGTGTCACAACTATTCCATATCAAAAGTATGGTGGTGTTTGCATAAATCTGCACCTGTTATCTCACAGAATCTTACACCAAAGAAATAGATCAATTTTACTCTATATTAATTTAAAAATAAAAATGAAAAGAACATTAATGAGTTCCTTGGAGAGTGTAGGAGACTCGTTTCCTCAACTCTGTGCTGCACTGAAGTATCTCTGCTTTTGTTCAGTGCCTTGCAGACAATCGATTGGCAGTCTGTGGTTGCTTTAAACTGATTTTGCATTTCCTTTCATTTTCCTCTTTCATCCCATTCTTCCTCCTCGCCTCTTATTCTTCTAGGTTCCTCTGCAAAATTTTCCATTTTCTTCTTCCAATTCCCCCCTTCCTTTCTCTCTCTCTTTCTCTCTCTTTCTCTCTGTCTCTCTCTCTCTTGTATTTTATGGAAAATTTAGAGGATAAAAGAAGTTACATATTAATCCAATTTTTCTTATTAAATATCCCCAACATAATGAATATTTTACTGAACATTTTAAGATTTAGAAACTGGCATTTGGAAGTCAATAGTCTCTGGAGCTGAGTTTTAAACTCAGTTACTCCCTAATCATAAAAGAAAATCCAATTTTACTATAACATTTTACAGAAGTGGCCAGGTTTCCTGATATTTATTAGATTTTCAGTCTTTAACTAAAATTTAATAAACAACATTTAAACTAAACTTAGCAAATGCTTCTCATTCAGATCTTATTAATATCTTATTTTTTAAATCAAGGTTTATTCTTTGATTTTATTTATTTATTATTTTGTATCAGCAACTGAACTCAGGGGCACTTACCCACGGAGTCACATTCCTCCACATCTCCAGCCCATTTTTGTATTTTAGTTAGAGACAGGGTCTCACTGAGTTGCTTAGGGCCTCGCTAAGTTGCTGAGGCTTGCTTTGAATTCACAATCTTCCTTCCTCAGCCCCCCAAGCTGCTGGGATTACAGGTATGTGCCACTGCCCCCTGCAAGGTTTTAGTTTTTATTGAATAACTTCTAGGTGGTAATAAATGTGAACAGCAACACTATATGTTTGTATAAATTATTATAGAATTAAATCTGTTCTGTTTATAATTTACACTCCATCTCAACAGAAAATATTTTAAAGAAACCTGAGTTCTCAAATATACTTCTGCTTTACAAAAATAAATTGTGCCAACAGCTACTGTCAGAATGTTCATAAATTATAATTATGTACAACTCTGTAAGCAGTAGTACATGTTTAATGTACCAAAAACATTTGTTGCAAGTCATCATCCGGTTTTGCTCGTTTTACCAAGTAGAAAGCCAAGATTGAATGACTAAAGATATAATGCTGTATCTTCCTCATTCACAGTACTCAATTATAGTACTACTATTAATACGTATTTATTATTATCGATGCTCCTAAATTTGTGGCTATGGTTTTATGTAAAATAATATTTGTATAAATTTTTATGTTTACAACAATTTTATTAAATTCTTTTCTACTTGATGTTGTGATAAGTTGTTTTTCTGAACTAAGTAAAGAGTGGATGTGAGATATCTTTTTTTTTTTTGGTACTTGGGATTAAATTCAGGGGCACTCGACCACTGAGCCACATCCCCAGCCCTATTTTGTGTTTTTTATGTAGAGTCAGGGTCTCGCTGATTTGCTTAGCCCCTCGCTGTTGCTGAGGTTGGCTTTGAACTCGTGATTCTCCTGTCTCAGCCTCCCTAAGTGCTGGGATTACAGGCTTGAGCCACTGCGGCCGGCTGTGAGATATCTTTTTATAATGTTTGCTTGCTACTTTATTACATTAAAACTGCTTGTTCTGCTTCAGAGTTTTACTTTGCTAAAATCATTTCCAAATTAGTTTATCAGACATAATATGAACTTTATTTTATCTTAACACATACAATAGAGAGATAGATACAGAAACAATTATAGACATGTGTTCATATATGAGGTAGCTCAAATACAGGTATCACCATCTTTGCCTATAACAAGGCCAAAACCTACCCTAGAAGGAACACACACATTAAGTTTTAAGAACTTGGTTATATTTCTTCAATAAAAGGAATCAGGGCATCTCAGATAAATGGACAGGTCTATGATGGAGGTAAGACAAAATACAAGACAATCCTGAAGCATCTTGCAGTACAAGAGTAAGAAAGGCTGAAAAAATAAAACAAAGCAAAACAAAGTCGGATTGAAAGCTTGTGAGAGGGTCAAGGAAACCACTTGCAACAGCTCCCAACAACCAAATCTATTATTTGAGTATGAAATATAAATAATAATAGTATTGCATTATAACATGAAGAGTAAAATAAATACCTGATCACATATTGATAAATGGTTAAAAATTAAAAATTGAAGATAAAAGGGATTTTTTTGAAGAACAATTCTAAGTAATAAATGCAGAAGGAATAAAAATACAGATAAGAAATCATTATTAGAAAACCAAAGTAGTAATAATTGCATGCAAAATGTAGTGGAGATTGAAAAGATTAGTGAATGCAACTTTTAAAAGGACTAAAATTTTTATAGCCCTAAAGCATCATTATTAATCACTGGCAGGTTTTTTATTGTTTGTTTGATTGTTTGTTTGTTTGGTACTGGGGATTGAACTCAGGGCCACTCGACCACTGAGCCACATCCCCAGCCCTATTTTGTGTTTTATGTAGAGACAGGGTCTCACTGAGTTGCTTAGCGCCTCGCCATTGCTGAGGCTGGCTTTGAACTCGCAATTCTCCTGTCTCAGCCTCACTAAATGCTGGGATTACAGGCTTGAGCCACCGCGCCCGGCTGGCAGGTTTTAATTTATGTTCACAAATGCCATAATACTCTTTCCTCTAGGACATAGAGTTTAATGCCTTCTCTCTTAAATGTGGACAAGTCTTAGTGATTTGCTTTTAAGGAACAGAGTATGGAAAGTGAAATATGTTTACATTGCAGTGAATAAATCTGACAGACAACAGAATAACTTAAGCCAACATCATCAGGAATAATTCTAATGTTTTTATTAGAAGGCCATCTTTTACCAAATTATGTGTATATATGAATATGTCACCATGAATCCCATTGCTGTGTATAATGATCATGCACCAACATTAAAAAAAGGACACTTTACTCTGTGGTTTTGTTTCCCCAAATCCACAACTCCAGGCTAATTTTCAGAAAACCTTAACTGAAGGAATTCTACAAACTCTCCTTCCTATAAATTTTTTAAATGAAAAAAATCATTAAAACAAATAAAGGAAAGACTAAGTGCAACAGATTGGAAGAGATATGATGACTATAAAGTGTGCTGTCCAGCATTTGATCCTGCAATAGAAAAATGACTTTAATGGAAAAATTACTAAAATCCAAATAAAATCCGTAATACTCCAAATAATGTAGCAAACTGAACTTTAGATTTTCACAAGTCTACTCAATTTATCTAAGATGATAACAACAGAGGAAACATGATAAATGTTATTTGGGAAAAGTGTACAATCTTAACTTCACAATTCTGAAAGTATTTCAAAATAAAAAAGATAAAATCCAAAAGATCAATAACAGTGACAATTAGATCCATCACTAACCAATAGAATTTAATGTAATACAACTAACTCTCATGCACACACACATATACCCCAGACTGATATGAATCTAAAGAGGCTGAAAGTCTAAATATTGTATAGAGCAATAATTTCTCTGAATCTCACCTTGCAGAAGTGTAGATAGGCATCCGCCTTAAAAAGCTGTTTTGCTTTATGTAGAAAAGCTGAGTGCTGAGACCTCATGTCTAGGCCATTGATTCAGGAACTGGAGGGGCGATGAGGGGATGAAGAAAAGACAAACAGACACACATAAAGAGAAAAAGGTGGGACCAGGTGGTTCATCCAATCCCTGGTGAGGCTTGACTGACATCAGAGCTAGTTCAGCATGTGTATTATGCAGGTTTTGTCATCAGAGGTTTTTTTGTGAGAAAGTTTTAGCAAGGCAGGCAGTCTGAAAGATGCAGGGAAACTTGACAGATATGAAATTCATCTTATTATGCCCAGAATTTTCCACCCCCAGAGTTGACTTCTGAATCTAAGGTTCCTACTGTCAGAAACATGCTCCTTTGCATGGTAGCCACCCTTGGCCAGCATTACCATAACAACTGGGACAACTTGGCCTTCACTTTTACACGGTGCACAAATGCAGCCATGAGGGAATCAGAGACCAGGGTTCAAGTTGCCACTCTCCACAGCTGAGGATGTCAACTTCAGTCAGAAGATACAAATATATAATTAAAACAATACAAGTGAAAAAATGCAAACATAAAATAAAGTATACAGCCAGGCATGGTGATGCACACCTGTAATCCCAGCAGCTCTGAGGTTGAGGCAGGAGGACCTTGAGTTCAAAGCCAACCTCAGCAAAAGCAAAGTACTAAGCAACTCAGTGAGACCCTGTCCCTAAATAAAATATAAAATAGGGCTAGTGACTCAAAGGTGGAGTGTCTCTGAGTTCAATCCCCAGGACAAAATAAATAAACAAATAATAATAACAATGTATACAATATGGTCATATTTATACAAAGGTCAATATTATAATAATGAATTACATTGTTTTTAAGTGGTTAAATCATGAATAAGAACAAAACCATAATTACCAACAAAGTCAACGTATGTTCTGCATCAAAGGTCCTTTAGGCATACACATTAGATGGTAAATATGTAATAAAATTAAGAAGCTACTTATAAAAATTTTCTCTGGGGAGTGGGTGTGTGATCCGTCAGGAACACAAAAGGAACTCTTGACAGGGGTTAATTTTCTTCCCAACCTAGGTGGTATTTATAGGGGCATAGTTTTCAGTTATTTGATATGCCATTGTATGTGTGTGTTTGTTTGTGGGGGGATATGTTATTTTATCATATTTTAAAAAAGGAAAACAGTTATTTTCATTTTATTTTATTTTTATTTTCTTTGAAAACCAAGAGTCCAAAAGCAAACTGTAAAATTTAAAATACTTGAAGAGTAACATGTGTATAATGTATGACAATTTGGTGAAGAAAAGTTATCAGAATGCCTACTAAAAGTATCATTTGACTCTAAATTTAAAAATTAGGTATGGAATATTCTATATCAATGTAGACCACATTTCCCCCTTATATTCTGTAATTTAGAATCTTAAATTTATGTGGAACTAAGAATAGTGGTTTGGCTCACCATCCAGTTTAAATATTCAAAATTATTGCCAACCTGAGAAACTTAATATAACACATTCAGAGCTGATACACTAAAAAAGTGAAAACCAATTATAAGGACACTCATTGTCACAGGGGAGGTAGAGAATGAAGTAACATAATATTATAAGTTTCCTTTTTGCATCTTTTCTAATAGTTTATTATTCAGGCAAATCTTAATCCCAGAAAGATTATATCCTCTCTGTGGGTAATGCCAATGATCCAAGTAAAATATTTTAGTCTTTCCTGGAAAATATTCTATAGCTAAAAAAGAGGGCTAGTCACTAAATAGATCACTCTAATTCCCTAGGCTATCTTCACTTCCTCACTTGCTAATTGTGGCATTTTATCATTATTAACATTTTTCTTTCTTTCACTATCTGTTGCCATCCCCACTTGCATCATTGTTCACTGACTATATGGTTTAAGTCAACCCAGACCAGGAAAAGTTACCCTAATTCCTTTTGCTGGTGTTGCTCTAGTAAGATTTTCTCACAGTCGTCTTCACTACTTTAACTTTCATGTCAAAGACTGATTCTTCCACTGAACTTTTTAGTCACTGCCAGTCTTTCTACATAGTTTAGACTTTTCCAGTTATGTCAGAAAGGGTACAAAGGCTTCCCAAGACACATGCTTACATCCTGACAACTCTTTCCACAACATTGAGGGTATCTAAAGCAAAGCATGCGTGGATTATAAACATTCCTTTCTCCCTCTTGCATTTTAATCTCAATTTGATGGATTTGTATTAAGCAAATTATCTCTCCACCCACCATCTTCTTTAATTTGAAGCATGATCTATGAGGAGCATATAATCACTCCAATCGTATTTTAAACAGTACTTATGATATTTGCATTTCAATACTAAAACATTAAATATCCCCCTTGCAATCTGTAGAACAACCTTTGTGAAAATGAGGAATTTCTCTCTTCACAGATTCCATCACTGGTTCCAGAATCCTAACTGTGTATGCAGATTACCAGAAGCCATTTTGCCAGTAGCTCCCATGCCTTGAGTGATAGTAGTGATAGACCATGGACCATATCAGTTTGATTTA
The DNA here is from genome assembly GCA_004024805.1 of Geosciurus inauris. Classification (NCBI taxonomy): domain Eukaryota; kingdom Metazoa; phylum Chordata; class Mammalia; order Rodentia; family Sciuridae; genus Geosciurus; species Geosciurus inauris. Next base: position 64,426 of record PVHX01007938.1, read on the forward strand.
ACTCTAAGACCACAAGACCACTTGCATGAAGTAGATGTCTAGTTGTTTAATCACCTCTTCTAGACCTAGCCATCCCTGGTCAAGAGACAGCTTTAGAGTTGAATGGAAATGACAGTTCATAAACATGTAACTGCTGTTGAGGAATGTCAGAGACACTAAAGTCTCTGATTTCTTTTTTAAACAAGTGGGATCTTTTTATTATAGCAATATAAGCAACATTTCCTATTTTAAAAATCTAAAGTTTTTTTTTTTAAATCTTTACTGTATAAATATGGGCCTTACTTTAAATAAACTCAGTAATATTACTTTTTCTAGGTTGCTATTTGCTAAATGTTCTTATAGCAAAAATTTATAAAATTTTGCAATAAATATAATGAGCAATATTTAAATCACAAGAAATGAGAGTGTACATGGCAAAACATTAATTTTAGTTTTCAATATCATAAAATTCAATTTTGAATTTAAAATTAAATTTTGCACTAAAATATAAGTATTCAATTTTCATAGCAATTGTTTGTTTCTAGATTTTCTGCTTTTTCTTTTCCCAACTCAAACTAAGGTTTCATATGATACTGTGAAAGAGATAAATGGGAAATCATGCAATACTTAGCAGTCTGCGGCTTCTAAAGGAAATTAATAGTATCTGTAACAGGAAACTTTACTGAAACCAAATCTCGAATGAATGGCACCACAAACACTGTTACTGACTTGGAAAATTATTGCCTAAACAAAAATGAAAATCCATGTTTCAGGCTATTATTTTTTCCTTGCCTCAAGTTAATTTTATCTACACCACCTTTCCCACTGATGACATCCCCTAGAGTTTTGAGTAACCCCAAGCTTATTACTGCTCAAATACCACAAATAGCGCACAACTTACCCGTACTGGAAAAAACCCTGAAGATATCTCTGTTCTCATTCCAGGCTGAAAATATTTTTTTCAGCATCATAAACAGAATAGTTAACCCCAGTAACATTCTAGTTCTTTTAGTTATGGTATTTTAGTGTAAATAACTATAACATTTATGTTTTGTTGAGCAATTAGGTTTAATTTCCACATCCAATAAATATTGTGAAAATGTTTGTAATATAGTAATTATGTGAAAGTGAAGCAATAATATCACTGAAGTAGATACTGTGAAAACATTCTGAGTGCGCTGACATATCAAATTTCTTATCTGTTACAACAAGAACTAGACTAGTCTCTGAGATCTTAAAAATTCATGAAGGAGCATGCAATATTTTCAGGCTCCTGTCCACTTCTCTGGATAGTTTCTAATATTCTATGTTAACTGCAAAAATCCACATTTTTAATATAAATAACCTGAAGTTATTTAGAAGGTAAGCAACTTTCTTAGTAATGAAAATCTTATAAAAGAGAAAATGTTATAAATGCAGTTATCTGAATTCAAGAACCTTATCATTCCAATCATTCTCCTTCTTTTTCTCAGTTAGTTTTATCAATATCCTAGAGGCACATTGTCTTCATTCCTAAAGGTTGTAAAGATTCCATTCTTAGTGTCCTGAGAATGCAAACAAGCAGTGAGAAGCTGCAGGTATGAAGATACATTAGAAGGCACTGTAATCCTTGGGCTAGAGGCAATGGGAGTCTGCAAGAGAGAATTCCTATAATTATGTTAAGAAAGGAAGAGATATAATTAATTCATATGTAATACACATAAGATGTAACTCTGCCTCATTGCTTATGAATTTTGAAGCACTAATAAAATCAGAGATAGGGCAATGAGATTTATTTTTTAGAAACTTAGAACTTGGAGACTACTAGACTAAGCCTGTTGCTATTAAGCACTTAAGACGAAAATCATAAAAAATTCAGCCTGGGATGAAAAGAGCACAGAAAAATGTGGACACTCAGAGAGAAGCAAAGATATAATGATTGGGAGAATTTCTGACCCATGAAAAGTATAAACTTGGATTTCTGACTGATTTCAGCTTTGCAATTGCACCCTCTGAGAGGCCTGTCTTTTGGTCTGTCTGTGGGTTTCTAAGGATCTATTGTGTAACCATACAAAAAACATGCCTGAGCTTGCTCCAGTGAGACTTTTTCCTTGTAGGAAAAAAAAAAAAAAAAAAAAAAACCTAAACAAAAACAAACATAATACTTCTAAGAAGAAACACAAATTTTGGAATGCCTGCATTATTCATGATGAAAGTATAAGGCGGTTAAAGACAGGAGGAACAAGAAACTAGTAGGGGAAACCTCAGAGGGTGATTTAGGCATAGATGCATAATGGTTTTCCAGTAATCCACTGTGATGTTCCCAACTGAATTACAAAGTAAAAGATCATGTGTCCATGTGGCAGAATTCCTAAAGAAATTTTTCTATAGGTAAAATTAAACCAAATTAAAGGAAATGCTGTCACAAATCAGAATGATGAAAAATCAATTAATTTTACCCGGGATAGCTTCCTTGACAGTACAAGTTTTCATAACCTTTAAAAGTAGGATTTGTTTTTATTTTATTACAAAAATTAAAGGTGAAAATTCAAGTCTATTCCTGAAAAAAATAAATAAAATATTAATAAATCAGCATTCATAAAAAGCTATGTTGATTACTATGAAAAATCTACTTAGATTGAACAGAATTTATTAAAAATAAATTACAAAATTTGTTTTAAATTTATAAGAAATAAAAGCATAATAAGAAAAAAAATCGCAAAACATTTTCACATGAAAATGGCTCCCAGCTCACCTGATTTTGTCAGGAAGTACACTCAAATATTCAAGGAATAAATAATCCCCTTATTTTGTACCAGAGGAAATAATCTCTGTTTTCTTATAAGTCCAACATATGTGTTTATATATACTAAATAAATATTTACATATATATTTTTAAATCTCTTTATAAAATAATCTTTGAAATATAATAATATATCAATATAGGATCAATTTGTTAAGTTAATAGCTTCATTGTGCCTACAAAGCAAATTGTATGCTAATTTAGCTATTGACAAAAGCGTACAGTAGCACAGTATTGTTCATTTTAAGTTGAAGGTAAGGGTTCTGCACATGAAAAATAGTACATCTTTTGGATTTATGCTACTAATATTTTAATGGGGTCATTTTCATTTAATAATAATATAAGATTCCTATGTAAGGTATTTCCTGGCCAAAATGGTCTTTAGTTTTTTTATGTAAAATTTTGATATAGTTAGTATACATTCTTTTCTCAGAACACTTGGAAATATCTATAAGGACATTAGACAAGATAAATAGTCACCAGGAAGGCAGGCTGGATGAAGAGACAAGAAATAAATTACTGTGTTCTACTTATGCAAAGATAGATGGTTACTTTATCTTTAATCCTTATAACCCAGTGTCATAACTGTCCTCATTTGACATATTAGAAACCAGAATCAGAGACTGTTCTGACTTCACTTTGAAAAGTCCTCTTCCAACAAACTAGAGCAGACTAGAAATTCTAAATTAAACCCGTCAATTCAAAGTGAAGTGAAAATCCCAGTTGCAGTAATGAAGCATGTCAGAGGGCCATGCTTAAAAACATAGGTTTCAAAACTAGATGTCCTGTTTTCAATTCCACATCTGAGATGTATTAAGTTCATATCCTTGAGCAGCATATATAACTTCCTTCATTTAGTTACTTCATCTTTAATAATGAGATAACGGTAAATCTTGTCTCCAAATTTATTATAATGGTTCAATCAGTTAAAGTATGAAAAACATAAGAAAAGCACTTGGTATACAGTAAGAAATTTAGGTTTGCAATAATATTGCAATAAACTGGTTGGAACAATAGGAAAAATAATTTTTGTCCTATAGACTAGAAAATATTTTTCATTATTGTGTATCTTCTGCAAATAAGGCAATTCCTAGCAATTCCTTTTGATTTTAATCATTCAAACAGGCTTTATCCCAAATAAAGTGGAATTCCATATAGCTTTCTTTCTGAGAATATACATATTTTCTCGAATTTAAAACAATTGCTCTTAAATGCCCTGTGTGTGGTTAATTGTGTGTCAACTTGGCTGGGTCATGGTATACAGATATTTGTTCAAACTCCATTCTGGATACTTACATAAGAGTATTTTGGGTTGAGATTTATAATTGAAACAGTGTAGTATGAGTGAAGTAGATTGCCTTCCATAAAGTGGATTGGTCTCATCCAGTCAACTGAAGCATGAGTGGAACAAAAGGATGGCCACACCCTCCTCCAGCAAGCAGACTACTTTCAGACTGCAATAGCAGCTCATCCTAAATTCTGCAATAGAAGTTTCCATATGTGAACTGCAGCATTGACTCTATACTGTGTCTTCTGCTTGCTGCTTCTGGTCTTGCCAGGCTCCATAATCACATGAGCCATTGTTTTAAAATAAATATCTTTCTCTGTATGCACACCTTATTGTTTCTGTCTCTCTGGAGAACCCTGATGTACTCTGATTTCTCATTTTCTGTCTTCAGGTTTTCTAAAACATTTTCCTCTGCTCTTTGGTAATTTGGGAGTCCCTCTTGCTTGGTAAGGTAATCAAGGAGAAAACAACCAACTGCTCTTTGCTAAAGACTTGGATGGATACATTGTAAAATTCACAATAGTCATATTACAGTAACTCATTCTCTGATTTGTAAAGGAAAAGAACCTCTCCCTAGCTTGGTCTCCTTTCAAAGCAACTAGCAAGTTTTAAAGTAAATATTTTTCTTTTCATGCTGAGAATTTTTTCAGTAATTAGAATTAGCACTTGAAATACTTTTTTCCTTATTTGGGTATAACATTGTCAGGAAATGTGTGTAGAGAAAGAAGATTGTCATAGACAGCCTCATATTGGATCACACAGGAGCCTTCCCATCATCTTCTCCCCATTTAACCCCCAGGATGTCTTTGGAAAGATACCTTCTTACCCACACTTTAAGGCCACTTAAAGACAATCAAGACAAACATTTCAGGATGTGATAGTGTTAAGAGTGTGGGACTTGGAAAGAATGCAACTCTATTGTTTAATTTATTTTAAAAATTAAAATTTCCTCTTTGAGATGATTATAGAATGCATGCAGTTGGTTATAGAGAAATGATGTAGACAGAATCCACATGCTTTATTTTGTTATCCCCAATGGTGGCATCCTGCCTTGCCACAGTGGGATAACAAAACAGGGCATTACCTTGAATAGTGTCAGTATACAGAGCTCCTCCATCAACACAAGGAAGTCTGATGCTGTCCTCTCATAATCATTTTCACTTCCCTCTTCACCAACCCTTATGTCTGGTAATCATCAATCTGTTCTCCATTTCTATTATGTTGTCCTTCAAGATTTTTCTACTAATGGAATAATAAAGTCTGCTTCTTCGAGAGTTGGCTTGATTCACATAGCATAATAATCTGCAGATGCATCCAGGATCCTGCATTATGAGCAACTATGTGAGTGAGATATTTCTGTGATATTAAATAGAGTAAAGCAGTTATTGTCTATAAGTTTCCTTGCCCTTTGGTTAGAGAGATCAGACTTTAGAGTGTTTCCTTGTTTGTTTTTGTCAATGCTTGCTGACATTTCTGTGCTGTTGGTTTCTTCTATTCCATGTCTGGGAATCATGTGGGGGGGGGAAACAATGTATCTTTCTATTTGCCATTGTTCAGACACCATAGTGTGTCCCGTTGGTGGACATCTACATTTTTTTCTAGGTTTTGGTTACTATGAATAAAACTTTTATAAACATACATATATAGATTTTTGTGTGAACCTAAGTTTTTGTTTCTCTGGGAAAATATCCAGGAGTATGGTTTCTGGGTTGGATGTATGTGTTATTTTTAAAGAAACTGACAATTTTATTTTTCACAATGGTTATACCATCTTGTCTTCCCACAGGTAATACATAAGTGATCTAGTTTCTTCCTATTTTTGCCAATATTCATTTCCACCACTATTTATTAATCCCATTCCAATAGGTATGTAGTAGAATCATTGTGAATTTAATTCATATTTCATTAATGGCTAATGTAAGAATCTTTTCATGAATGTATTTTTCCTGCGTGTATCCTTCCCTTTTAATAAACTATCTATACCTATTTTCTCCTTAGGTTGTTTATTTTATTTTTGACTTTTGAGAATTCTTTATATCTTTTAGATACTAGATTTTTGTCAGATTTATAAGTTTTGAAAATATTTTATCTCAGTGCATAATTTGTCCTTTTCATTCTTTTACAAAATATTTCCCAAACCCAAAGTTTAATTTGATGGTATAAAATTTACCAAAATTACTTCTTGCAGAATACTACTATTTGGAGTATTAAGTCCAAGAATCCTTGTCTGTCCCTAGAACTCAAAATTTTCCTCCTATGATTTTTACCTAGAGATTTTATGTTCTATGAATATTTAAATCCATGATTCATTTTTCAGGTAAGATAGGTTATTACACTTTTGCAAGGTGACAGTCTGGCTTCATCATGAGACATTTATGAGCAACTATGTGAGTGAGGTTTTTTCTGTGATATTAAATAGTGTAAAGCAGTTATTGTCTATAAGTTTCCTTGCCCTTTGGTTAGAGAGATCAGACTTTGGAGTGTTTCCTTGTTTGTTTTTCTCAATGCTTGCTGACATTTCTGTGCTGTTAGTTTCTTCTATTCCATGTCTGGGAATCATGTAGGGGGACAAAAAAAAAAAAAAAAAAAAAAAAAAACCAAGGAACTCAGCACCCTATCATTTATTTTGTCCAAAAACCACTAACCAGGTTACGTTTTGAGCCTCTCTCTCCCTCTCTTTCTCTCTCTCTCTCTCTCTCTCTCTATCTCTCTCTCCTTTTTAGCCACCAAGAAATGAGCAGCTCTGCTCCATCATGCCCTTCACTATGATATTCTGCCTACACCACAGGCCCATAGCAATGGAGCCAGCTGGTGGTGAACTAAAATATCTGAAACCATGAACCAAAATAAATCTTTTTGACTTTAAGTTGATTTTCTCAGGTATTTTGTCACAGTGATAAAAAAGCTGACTAACAGAGAACTCAAGTGAAATTGGCAGGGATTTTTTAGAAGAGGTGAGAATGTTTCTGTACAAAGTAGCTTGATTCAAGTTTTCAGAGTTCAGGCAGAGAGAAAAGGGTGTTATTATAGCAGGGAAACAAAAAAAGGGTGTTATATGAAGAGTGAGGAATTGTAGGTAAACTATACCAGCACAGTGGAAGAATGGATAGAACTCTTTTAAGACTAAAAAGTACCTCTAAGTTAGGAAGTGTTCCAAATGGGCTATCAGGAACTGAGTGGAATAAAGAGGAGAAAACATATTGTATAGCTGTCTTGCACTATGTGTGTCTGAAGAGAAAACAGATGTTCTTCTGTTACACAGTAAATGAGTCAATATAGGACTTAACATAATACTCTACCCCTGGACACCAAAATGAGTGCAGGTATTCCCACATACACTAAGAAATTCTCCAGTGGACACCAACTGGATATTAAAATTCAGTTCAATTTTGACACCTTCTATCTGGAGCTTGAGTCAAACTCCACAGGTTAAGGGCTTAGTCTTACAAGAATGCCTCCCACTTAAGACGATAATTACAAGTAGTAGTTGTCATTTATTCTTTTGATTGTTTGATTATAAAACCAGGGTTCTCATGGGCTCTTTCTCAAATTTGAATAATTTCCAGGAGGAACTCAAATATTTTAAGATATTACTTGAGTTTTCAAACTTATTAAATTAATGAATATAATAAAGACACTGATACACATTCTACAAACACACACAGAACGAAGTTTATGGGAAGGGGTGCAGAGCTTTTGAGGCATCTCCAGTGTGGTATCTCCATATATTCAACAATCTGAAAGGTCTCCCAACCCTTGTTTTTGAATTTTTATGTAAACATTATTTACATGGGCATAGCTTTTAAAAATTATTGGTCATTGGTGAACAACTCAACCTTCAGATGCTGTCCTCTCCCTGGAAGTCTAGAGGTAGGGCTGACAATTCCAAACTTCCAATCACATCGTTGTTTCCCTATTCAATAAGCCACCATCTTGAGGCTATCTGGGGCCCACAAGTAGTCATCTCACAAGAGCAAAAGATGCTTGTTACCTAGGAAATAGCAAAAGTCTTGAGAGCTCCATGCCAGAAACCAGTGTCAAAGAGCAAATGTGAAAAAAGCAGTTTTCATTGCACTTTTATTTGTGAGGGTTTTAGGATCTCTGTCTCAGGAAGCAGGGCCACAAACAAAATATGTATTTATTTTATATCATAATATTAGAGTTAAATGGAGACCACAGTATAAGAAGCTGTGAAGAGCTTGCATATTAGCAGCAATCTGGAACAGAATGTCAGAATCCAGTCAAGGAAAGAGAAAGACATCAATGTAGTATAAGCTAATGATAAGAAAATTAGTTATGTATGGGAAATAATTCAGATAAATAGATGCATTGTATGTAATCAGAGTCAGGTTTCTCACTGTCTGAGAATAGTATCACCAATAACAAAGGAAAAATGCTGGTAAACCCTGTAGATTTGGATTGACATTGTTGTGAACTCATAATTTTCAATATAAATGGAAATAGGAAGAAAAATAAATATAGTTGTATGCATTTATTCACAAGGTTTTTCCATGGGGAGGGCTTGAGATTGATGGGCACAACTGAGAACTTGACTTTACATACCAATCTTTACTGAGCGAGGAACAAGGAATTCTGCAGAGAGATGATTGGTTCCAAGGATTGAATGAGAAAATTAGAAATAAGCATTAAACATTTTATTTGCCAGAATATAAGAAAGTGCTTAAACTAATATAGCTATGTAAAACAGGTCAAACAATTGTCACTAAGCAATATAATCTTCTAAGACCACTGTTACCTATCAGTCTGCCATTGACTGATAACATTACTATGTGACTCATGACCGTATGTGTATAAGTAGGTGGTAAGGTTACAAGATGATTTTGAACATTTCTTTTCCCTTGTGACAGATACATGAATGCCCCCACAATTCATTTTTAACTGACTGAATTTTTTTATATTCTCTGGAATTTTCAGTCTTTTTTAACTTTTTTATCCAATAACTCTCTACCATCTACTTATTCATCAGTATCAAAAGGATCATTGTTTTAATTCCTATTTATTAGGACCTTCCTTTGGAATTTTTTATGAAAATAACATAAATAACAGGAGGGATCTGGAAGTATCCACTTACAAAATTCTGAAGCAGTACATGAAGTAGGATATTATTTGAAGTTTAATGGCAAACATGTTTAATGTAAACTCTAGGGAAACTACAAAAATAATTAGAAAAACAGATATAACTAACAATTAACTAGTCAATAGTGGATAAAGGGTATGATAAAAACACAACCAAAAAGCAAATAGAAAAAAAGGAAAAGGAAAACAAACAAATAAAAGTATAACAAAATCACAAAGGATGTAGATTTCAACTTACCCATATCAATGATTACATTAAATATAGCTAGACTAAACACTAGTTTAACTAGTCTTAACACTAGTTTAACACTAGTAAAACTAGTCTTCATGTCAGATCTGACATAAAGGCAATACATGTCTATATGTTATCTATAAAAACTCACTTTAAATGCAAAGATATAGGAAGATAAAAATAAAAGAATATAAAAATGTCATACAAAATAATGGGAAGAAAATCAAGGTGGCTATTAATAACAGATGAAGTAGGATTCAGAACATGAAATTTCTAAAAACAAAAAGAGTAGCTTATGTGGTAAAAGAGATTTTAATTTGCCAAGAAAATGTAACTTTTTAAAATACACTTCAAAATGCATGAAGCAAAAATACTAAAGCTGAAACAATAGCCAAATCCATATGTAAATCGAGGAATTCAAATATCTTTCCTCAGTAATTGAGCAAGTAGACAGAAAATCACTAAATATATAAAAAACTAAATGAATTCTATCAGCAAATTGACATAATTAATGTTACAGAACATGCAGTCCAAAAAAACCTGAAAACATGTTTATTTCATGTGCAAAAGAACAACATATCAGGACAGACTATGTTTTTGTTATAAAACAAACCTCAAAACTTAAAAGAATTGAAACCATACAAAACATATTCTCTGACCACAATGGGATTAAATTAAAATCTATAATAAAAAAGAGAAAATCGTTAAATGTTTGTTTAAAAACATGCTCTTAATAACTCATAGATCAAAGAAATCACAAGGGGAATTTAAAAATTCATTGAATTGGTTGAAAATTAAAATACAGAAAAATAATTTAGTAGACAGTAATAGCATAGTTTATCTGAGAATGTTTTCCTTGCAGTGCACATTAGAATCTTTTTATATAGTGGAACTTAGGAAACATCAGAAAAGAAAAATAGTTTGTACTTTTCAAAAAACTTGGAACATGAATATTCTAACTACTGCTCAAATGGGAATGTTAACTAAAATCTATTGAAGAGCTTGAAATATTGACCGAACTATTTCCACTAAGAGATTTAGACATCTGATTGGTCAATGTGCATAGAATTTGGACAACCAATTAATATAGTATTATTTTTTCCTTGTGTTTTATGTTATTCTGTGTATTGATAGAATACATGCTTAATAATTTTGCTCTGCACTTTCATGCACTTATAAGGTTCAGATTCGGATGAGTCTTAAAAATAGGTGATATTATAATAAGATGTAAATATTTTCAAAATAAGTTATTGTTTCCATCCCACTTTTTTGCTTTTGAAAAAGAACTGAAACTATAAGGTTATATTTTACTTATGAATCAATTTTTTCTCATATTTGTGTCCTCTATTGCAGTATACAAATCATGTATTGAATAAAGGAAAAGAAATATTTTACATACTACTTACTCACTATAAGGCATATTGTGAGTAATCTTAGGGATTTATCACATCAACCTTTTTGCATTTTGTAGATAATAAAATTTGATTCTCTAATACAACTATTTTGAGTTTCAGTTAGAATTTAACACTACATCTGTAAGATTACAAATCCCTTTTTTAAAAAACACAACTCCACGTGTAACAAATATGTATTAACTATCAATGATTTGCCAGATGCTAAGGTATGGCAATAGAAATTAAATTTCAAGTAGCTTTTGAACACTGTCTCTCAGTTTACCCTAATACTCAGAAAGAAAAATTCTCTCACCAAAAGGAAAAGACATGAATTTTCCTTGTGCCTAAATATTGCATTCTGACTCAATCCTGCTGAACTCTCTCTTTTTGATACACAGTTTTAAATGATCCCATACCATAATACATATCCACTTTACAACTGCCTGCTACTCTATTCCTTCCACACTCAACATGTTATCTCATTTTCACCTGTCCATTGTTCCTTAATTACATTTCCCTGTCTTATTTTTCCATTAAACACACTTCAGTAAACCAATCAGCAATAAATCAGTAAATAATTATTTATAATAAAATCAATTTATTTTCTCCTCAAATATATATTCAATATTTACATATATTGCACAAAACCTAGTAAAAGGGAGGACACAGAGAAAATGGCAGGAGGAAGCCAGGCAGTGATTCCTAATCTCCTTCCAACAGAGAAAGAAGGCAGTGATGGAAGAGAAGAATTGAGAGAACCTTAATGCAATTCTGTACCTGGATTTGGAGACCTATGCAGAACACTATCAACAAGATTTTCATTTTTCATAAGGTTAAGTAGTATGAGCTTTGGCTCTGAAGTGATTGTAGTAAATAGGGTTCAGTGGTATCTCTCAAAGTGCTGTTGGTATTGGTAATCAGCAGAAAGTCACACATTGATTTAAAGTATCAAATATCTGGATATTCACTGAATCCAGGGCTCTTACAAGAAAGAAGCCCACAGAGTAGTCTCTTGCTTAAAAGAAGTGTTAACTATCTGAGTAGATGAGTAGATTTACAAACAGCAGGAAAATTTCAAGGGAACAAATTATCAAACAGCCCACAATGCTTCAATAACTGTTTCCATTAACTCTACAGTAGAAAAAATGTCAGAGGGAAAATTCTCAATGGCTATGGTTAAAATGTTCTAGGAGCTAAAAGAAGACATCAGGAGTAAAATTAGAAATTATATGAAATGGAAGATAACTTTAATAGAAAGAGATTCTAGAAAAGAATAATCTTGTATGTTATAAAAGTGTATAATTTTGAAAATAAAGTTGATCATAAAGAAAAGATGTTAAGAGACCATGACCAGAATTTTCAACAAATCTGAGATAACATCAAGTGGCCAAATTTAAGAAACACTGGGGTAAGTGAAGAGTCTGAAATAGGCTAAAGGGATGCAGTCTTTTCAATGAAATAATACCATAAAAAATTCTAACCCTTAAGAATGTAAGGGAAATTCAAATACAAAAGACATGATATATCAAAGTGCCTAAGTGCATTCTATTGCCATGTATAACTAATCAAAGCAGATAAAAAATTTTAAAAAGGCATTTAGGAATCCAAATATATAAAATAATAATAAATCCATTCCAAGAGATATAATGAAAGTGCCTAACAAAAAATTAAGAATAGAATTTTAAAAATTATGAGAAGAAAATGTCTTGTCATGTTTAGAGATAAACCAAACATATTTCAACTGATTTCTTAACCCATAAACTGAAAGCCAGAGGTCTTAAATAATATATACCAAGTTCAGAAAGAAAATAGAGGTAATCAATAATACTATAACTAGCAAAATTAAGCTTAAGAATTGAAGATGAAATAAACTTTCCATGATAACAGAACATAAAAAAATTCACAACCAGAAACTATATACTACAAAACATACTCAATGAAATACTTCATGAAGAATAAATGAAAAATAAAAATGAAAACCATGAAGAATAAATGAAAAATAAAAATGAAATAAAAATGAAATACATCAAAAGGACATGAAATAAAGAGTATCTCTCTATAATAACATTGAGTGTAATAATAAACTCTTCAATCAAAAGACAGACTGGGGATTGGATTAAAAAACAAGACCCAACAATATGCTGTTTTCTGGAGATTAACCTTACAGGCAAAGACAACCACAGACTGAAGGTAAAAGGATGAGAAAAGACATACCATGCAAATGATGATCATAGAAAAAGCAAGGGTAGCTATTCTCATATTAGACAAAGTGAATTTCAAGCCAAAATTAATCAGAAGAGACAAAGAATTTCACTCCATATTGCTTAAGGGTCTCATACAACAAGACACAATGATTAAATTTTTTTATTTCCCAATCAATTGTGCATCTATGTATATAAAATGAACCAATATCAGTATCAAGAATCAAATAGACTACATTACAATAATACTGGATAACATTTTTCCGTACATTTTTATTGGTACACTATAGTTGTATGTACTAATGGGACTTGTTGATACATATTCATACATGCATACAAAACAAAATATAGCAATGTAATTTGGCCAATGTCACTCACCAGAACTCTGCCTTCCTACTTCTGAGCCATTGGTGTCTTTCCTCTATTGATCTCCCTTCAATTTTTATGAGATCTGTTCTCAACTTTATTTTCTGTTTTCATCCCTAGCATCTGCGTATAATAGAAAATATATGACCTTTAACCTTCTGAGTTTGACTTATTTTGCTTAACCTCCAATTTTATTAATTTGATTTTTTACCTCTTCATTTTGGCTAGTTTGGCTAAGGGTTTACCAATCTTGTTTATCCTTTCAATAAACCAGTTATTTGTTTTGTGGATATTGTTTTTGTTCTCAATTCCATTGATTTTGGCTCTAATTTTGTTTTCTGCATTTCTACTAAGTCTGGTGTTGGTTTGTTCTTCTTTCTCTTGGATATTGTCAAATAATGTTAAATTATTTATTTGGTATCTTTCTAGTCTTTTGATGTATGATCTCAATGTTATCAACTTTACTCTTAAGAGCTGCCTTCATTCCATCTCAGATATTTCCTTTCCCATTTTCTTTTACATAGGATAGATAAGAAAAAAAATAGGCAGTTCTTATATTTTCAGCAGCTAGAGGATTTTGACACCAAGAACTAGAAAAAAATTGAAGGTACCCGTGATATTAAATATATACACAGATTTTTTTGATGATAAAAGAGTATTAATCTCAACCTTAGCAACAGCGAGGTGCTAAGCAACTCAGTGAGACCGTTTCTACAAAAAACACAAAATAGGGCTGGGGATGTGGCTCAGTGGTCGAGTGCCCCTGAGTTCAATCTCCAGTACCAAAAAAAAAAAAAAAAAAGTATAAATCTACTAATGGAAAATTGGTAATATTTTGATCAACATTATACAACCCTGATGTAACTTAACTCTTGCTTGTTTTCATTTTGCAATTATATATAATTTTAAATCTTTAAATATTCTGATATGATGATAATGTGAGCAAATAATTAATAAATATAAATAATATAAAATGCTTTTGAAAATTATATAATAATGTATCACACTATTTCTTTTGCTCTGAAGTATTTTAAACTGAAAAACATATACAATGAAATTGTTTTCAGGTCAACATGCCAAGACAACAACTCTGAAAAAGGTGAAGTTCAAAAAGCAAACAAAGTGAAGTACAAATGCCCAACCTGCCTAAGGACAATTTCCTAACCACATTGGAGAAAGCTAGAGCTTGGCAGAACCATGGTTCTGTTGAGTTGAAGAAATGATAAATTGGGATTGGAACATGAGAGAGAGAAATATTTAGAGAAAAAAGAACTGGGAAGTACCTTTAGAAGTTTTTTGCAATACCTCATCAGGCCTATATGTGCCAGACGTGAGAGGAGCTGAGATTTTTCAGATAGTGGCCCTCAGATAAGAATAACCTAGAGGTACTGCAGTGCATTGAGAAAAAGAAAGTAGAAATATCTGAATTCTGGCCCAATTAGAACTGACAAGATAATTATGGAATCCAGCTGAAATAGGAGAAGCCACATCTTAACAGTAATGACCTAGAGAATTCAGGAGGTTTGTTAATAAGTAGACATTAGGTGATGTCTGAAGACATTTTTGATTGTTTCAAATGAGAAATTGCTACTAGTTTTTTGTAGCAAGAGGTCAATAATACTGCTAAATGTCCTCTGTGCACAGGGTCCCCCTACAACAAAGAATTTAACAGCCCCAAATGTCAATAATGCCAAGGTTGAGAAGCACTGCCTTACAGTGATACATGTTCTTGACATTGACCCCCACTACTGCCCCCCAGAAGTTGAAAGTCAAGGTTCAACAAGATTGACAAGAGAAAACTTGTTACATACTGGGGTGAAAAAAAATACATTCTGTTGACTTTTAGTCAGAAACAGTGGACACCAATAGGGATAACATTTTAAGTGCTGAAAGTTAATTAAAAAGTACTACTGATGGGAACATTATATATGATGAAAACATCCTTCATAAGTAAGATTTAAGTGACATTTTAGATTTAAAAAAAAATGTTCTTTTTAATAAGCACTTTCAATGTCCAGTGAGAGAAGACTCTAAACTTGCACCTCCCTTGTCTATTTTTTGCTCCGTACTTCATCCCTCACTTTGGGTTCCTTCCATCTTCCCTTTTCCACAATGCCCATCATTCCATCATTCTTGCAGATCAACTCAATGTTATCTACACTGAGACATCCTTGTTTCAAAAGGTAACATCAATTTTTCCAAAATGTTTTAAATTTTAGGTATACATCTCAGAAAAGCTGTAACACATCTACAAGGTTCATGTAAAATGTTCAATGATGTTCATGGCATTGAACGTATAATTGAATCCTGGAAACAGACTAAATGCTCACTAACAATACAATAATAATTTCAGTTTGTTCTGTCTCAGCAATGGTATGTACTAAATGGATAATAAAAATGTAAAACATTTATTCCTAAGGAATAGAAGTATACCAGAATTAAACTGTACAAATTAGAGCAAGTATGCTAACATAGACAGATATTAAAATTGTTACATTAAGGTAGAGAGTATTTTAGAACTATTTTTGTAGAACAATAACATTTATGAAACATTTTGAAACAGCCTAAATATTACTTTGAGTTGTTTATATGTATATATGGAGATAAGTAATTTTCATAAGGGGATGCAGTAATGAAAGCATGGAACACAAATATTTAATTGAAAAGAATGAGCCTTAAAATAAATGTAAAATGTTAAAAATTCCATTTTGAAATAGCAAGGAGTATCTTCCATAAGATTTTAACATCAAGAAAAATACTATATATAAAGCCCAGCACAGTGGTGCACTCCTCTAATCCCAGCACTTTGGGAGGCTGAGACTGGAGAATCGTGAGTTCAAAGCCAGCCTCAGCAACAGCGAGGTGCTAAGCAACTCAGTGAGACTCTGTCTCTACATAAAACACAAAATAGGGCTGGGGATGTGGCTCAGTGGTCAAGTACCCTTGAGTTCAATCCCTGGTACCAAAAAAAAAAAAAAACATAAAAATGTATCTGACAAGCTAATATATATATATATGTATATATATATATATATACATATATATATTAAAATTTGATTAGCTTGAATAATCTCTACTGTCTCTAAATTCAGATTTTTCTAGTAGCTACTTTGTTAGTCTCACTCATGTTTGAATTCAGTATTTCTTGGTATTGACCCAGTTTCTGACTGAATCCTGGGGCTTGTGCTTTGAATCTACCCTCACAAAAAAATCTGTCATCATTTCAATGTTCTCTTGGAGGTTGATTTTCTCTAGTGTCTAGATCCCCTATGGTTGACTTGGTTTCACTAAACTCCACTTTTCCTATACTATTTTGTCCTTCTTTAAAGTGCCAGCACAGATTTGGTAAGGGTAAATTTGCACAATATTGGAAAGACATAAGTGAAGGAGCAGCCACTACTCTTGAATGTTGTCAATATGAAATATAAGAGACAGATACATAGAGAACAATGAATTCTTATTTGTCTTCAATTTTCTTCCCATCAAATACTCTCTCTCTCTCTCTTTATTTTTTCTTCCCTGAAACAAGTCTACACCAGTTTGCTAAAATCTTGTAGAGGAGTAGTCATGAAGAATAGCAAGATCCTTTCTCAGAGCAGCTAGTTTTTCTCACAAATCCTCTATTTTAGTTCTACTCAAGCAGCTGGATATAGACATTTCTAGTTTCAAGGTTTTCCTCCCAGCTCAAGTTTCTTTTCTTGCACCAGGCTGATAACTATCATTTCTCTGATCCTTCAATTCCCTATCTGGGCCTTTTCCAATCCTCCAACAAGTGGGTTAACCCTAATTCCTACAATAAATCACCTATTCCACAATCCTCACAGCAACTCTGTTTTTCTCTGAACTCCATTGGATCTTGCCATCACCCTCAAACCTAAGTGTAATTTCTCTTCCCTAACCCATAATAACAAGATATTACAGTCTCCTATTGAATTAGTATAGGGTAATATTTTATGAATCAAATACATTTTTATGAATCAACTTCTAGTAAAAATTCACTTGATTAGCTATGTCTTTCCCTGCTCTAGTGATTAAATTTTACTTCCTGTGTAGAAAAATCATACATCATATCACACCAATCATCCTAAAAGCACAGAGCAGTACAACAATCAAAATAACTTTTCTCTTGTTAAAATTCATTGAGCAATTTTGGCCACTTTTCAGAAAATCAGATGAGACACTAATGATAATCCTGTATTTAGGATCAAGTTTGTTTCACATATGATGAAGAGGAGCATATTGCATCCATGACAACTGTCTTTTCAGGACAAGAGAGAATAATGATAAGCCTTAATTATATTAACTCTGGTGGTGTTCTTCAATAAAAATGCCTTTTCTTATAAGAATTGTGTTCAGTTATCAAAAGTGCATATGATTATCCTGATGATTGTAGAATCCAATTTAGAGACATTCTTGATTTAATTTCAGTAAGAATTGCCTGAATCTTTTGGATATGTGGTAGCCACCTTGGTATTTAAGGCTAATAATACAGACACCATTGTCAAATCGTGAATACTCTTTTGAGCTCCTAGTAAGCACTGTTTGAAACTGAACCAAAGCAAACAAAAGCTCGTGGAAATTGCCTGCTGTACTCTTCAAAGTAATAAATGTAAATATTCATGTGTAGTTAACCTTTTAGAACTGGCAAATCAGCCATTAAAAATAATTACTTTAGCAAGAAATTGGGATTCTTAGATGATGGAACAACGAAGAAATGACCTGGCATAATAAGGGAAGATACAGCTGTTAAATCAAGACAACTAACTATACTTTCACCCAACTCATAGCTTCACCTTTCTTTTTAATTGTCAATCAAACTACTATTAACAACAAATATATTTTAATTCACAAATATTATTAGATTTATTGCATTGTTGAGATAACTTGAAACTGGAAAAATCCCATTTTTCATTGCAAGACGGTATAGTATCTTGATCTCACTATTAATATAAATCTAAAGTTAAGCACACTGGTTTCCTCATTTACCAATCATGAGTCCTAAATTACATTAATGAAGAGATTTCAACCTCAGTTTACTAATACATAAGAAGAGAATTAAAAAGAATATTCACCTAACAGGATTATGAAGATGAAAATATGTAAATTCTTCAAAATGAATTTAACAGATAAATACATGTGTATAGTTTCTATTATTTGTTAGAAAAGTACTCAGATGTTAAATGTGTTCTTTAATCTATTTTTAAAAACTCAAACAGAAATGTGAAACATTTTCATCCCCCAAGTAAATTTTCTTGTGTCTTGATATTGTTTGTATCTTAAATGTCCCCAAAGGCCTGTATACTTGGAAGTGAGTGGTGGGCCTCTTAGAAGGTAAGGCTTGGTGGAAGGAAGTGGATATTGGAATTCCACCCTTTCCTTTTTCCATTTTTGTTTCCAGATTTTGTCTACCAGGTGCTCCTGACCATGATGTTCTGCTTCATCACAGTCCAGAAAGAACAGAGTCAATTAGCTATGAACTGAAATCCATGAAACTATGAGCCAAAATAAATCTTTCCTCCTTTTGGGATTTCCTCAGGTATTTTGTCTCAGATTCAGAAATCTAGCACAACTCTTCTCTGTCTACCTCACACTCCAGAGGCAACCACAGCTCTGGTATCAACTGTCATACAAAAGTATGATTGGAAGAATTGTAAGATGAGCCACAATAATCTATGCCTGATATATAATGAACTCCTATATCCATGTATGAGCAATTTAGGACTTATTTCTGTATTTTCACATAAATGTATTTTTAGAATATGTTGTTTTCAGTATTTGAGTTGTGTCATTCAGCCTAAAGTTTTTGAACTCTATCCGTGTTGTTATATGTATCAATAATTTGTCCTTTTCAGTAATGTGCTATATATATTCCTTTGTGTAAATGCAGAGTTATTCATATATTCCCAGTGATAGAACTTCAGATTGTTTCTGGGTTTTAGAATTATGAAGATTCATATACAAACTGTTTGTGTAAATGTAGGCTCATTTATCTTGGTTCATTACATAGGAATATAATTATGAGGATGGCATGGAGATGAATGCTTAACTTCTTTGAAGAAGTTGCCATTTTGTTACCATAGCCAAAATCAAATGAGAGTCCCAGTTATCCCTGCATTCTCTCCAACTTTGATGTTTTTGATATTTTTTAAAAACTTTACAGGGATACTTTATTGTGGTTTTAAATGTGTGTCCCTAATGATATAAATAGTTTTTCTGTGTTTCTTGACCATTTGTATGTATTATTTTAGGAAATGTTTAAGTCTTCTGCAATTTAGAAAAAATGATACATATATCATTTTGTTATTGATATATTTATACATTTTTTATTAAAGCCCTTTGTCCAATATAGGTGTTTCAAAACTTTCTCCTAGTATATAAGTCACTTGTTTATTTCCTTGGGATTTCTTTTTTTAAATATTTTTAGTTGTAGATGGACATAATACCTTTATTTGTTTTTATATGGTGCTGAGGATCAAACCCAGTGCCTCACACGTGCTAGGCAAATACTCTACCACTGAGCTACAACCCCAACCCCTTCCTTAGGATTTCTTTTCTTTCATTTGATTTTCTTTTCTTTTCCTTTTATTTTTCCAACACGAAAAAACAATTTAATCCTGATAAACTGGTATGGTTTGTGCTTTCTTTGTCCTCTAAGAAAAATATTCATCTAATGCAAGATCACAAAGATCTTCTTCTGTGTTATATTCTAGTTTCATTGGTCAAGCTCCTATGTATAACTTTTTAATTCATCACTCATTTGTCCTCTCACGTATGGTGTAAGATAGTTGGGGTAAGTTATTTTACTGATATAGGCATCTCTGGTTCCAGTACCATTTGATGAAGAGGATTCTTTTCTTATCAAATTCATTCTTCTTTTCTTACCAAATTATTTTTGATGACCACTTGTTGCTACTGCTACTGTTTCTGTTTTCTTCATAGTTGAGATTTAATTTTTCATTGAGGGCTCCATTATCAAGCCCTAGAAGTAAGAGTAAGGGAACAACAGTCTGTAAGCAAATAAATAGTTGCATGAAGTCACTTCCTACATAAAAATCCAGGGAGATATATTTTTTTCCTTATCAAATTAAGACAACTGAAAGTAAAGAAAATTTTATAAAATAAAGAAAGCAAATGTAGAAACCCTTTCTAGAAAGAGTAAATGAAAACAGATGCAGGATAAAACTATGATACATTTTTAAAGAAAGGTGATGAAATATAGACAGCCTATAACAACGTACATGATGTCAAGCAGACAGTGAAAAATTACTACACAAGAACAGAAACATGGTATTCAGCAGGAGAAAAATTAATAAATGTAAAGTGACACAAATATGACTAGATATATCAATAGCTAATAAAATGTTGTAAGCTATTACAATTAAGTGCAGAACTTAAAAGAGAAGATGGATACGATAACACACACACACACACACACACACGGGAAATCTTAGCAGATAAAAGAAAACTAAAACAGAAAACAGAAGCAAAAGAAAAACATTAAAAATTGTAGAACTGAAATGGCTGATACCCTTGCATACAAATACACTATTAAAAAAAAAAAAAAAACACCTCTTAGGTTTACCAGAATAGATCAGACAATTAACAAATTTGAAATTATATAAAAGAAGAAAGATTGGAAAAATGAATTATGTCTCTCTAACTTGTGGAACGAGATTTTTTCCTAATAGTTGTACGATTAAAATACACTGAGGCAAGGAAAAATAATTTAAAGTAGAAAAAATTGTACATAATGGCTTCAAATTTCTCAAAAGTGGTGCAAACCTCAAACCACACACCATAGAAGCTCAGAAAACTTCAAGAATGATAAATGTGAAATAAATTATGGCACAAATAAGAAAACAAAACAGAAAGACATAACTTCAAACCATCCAGAGAGTAATGCAACATTAAATTCAAGGAGAATATGATACAAGTCAAAGTTAACATATCAGATAAAAGAAAGTGAGAAGCAGTGACTAAAATTATTTTAAGCAAAATAAATACTAATAAGAACTTGTCAACCTAGAAATCTGTATCCAGTAAAAGGTGTTTTCAGTAATTAGAAGTGATAAAATGTGTTTCCAGGAAACTTATATGATGTAAAAGCCTAAAGAAAGTTCCTTGTCAAGGAGAACAATTCCAGATGGAAACTCAAATATGAGAACTGGACATGTATGTACATGGACAATATACTCTTTCCTATAATTTTTTCAGACATCTGACTATTTAATGTTAATAAAGTAAGATTAGAGTGCGGATTTTATGACCAAGGTAGAAGAGAAATTTATAGCAATAATAGCATATAGGATTCATTAATTTGCATAACCAGTGTCATGTTGCAGATGGTAGCTTAAATGACAAAAATTTATTTTCTCATACTTCTGGAGGCTAAGAGTCGAAGATGAAGGTATCAGCAGGGTAATTTTTTTTCTGTTACCTATCTCTCACCTCTGTGATACTGGGATTAGAAGTTAACATAAGAAAATTTGGGGAGAGCGAGGGAAAAATTCATCTCAACTCAAGATGAAAGTGATAAATGAATTATACTATTTAAGCTTCTTTTCTTGTATGTAAAATGGTGAAATACTACTCTAAGCTGCCTCTTATAAATTAAAGATGCATGTTTCAATCTATAAAGAAATTAGCAATGGCAAAATGTCATGCACATACTGCTAAAAGGGCAAAAGAGCAAATGAAATGGAATCTAAATATATTTGTCAATTAATAAGAAAGCAGGAAAAGAGCACACACACAAATGAGACAAGCTAAAAATAAAATATCAACAATCTTTACTATACCCATTCCCCTTTCCTGCCCCCCGCCTCCCCCATGTCGTGTCCAGTGATTGTAATAATTTTTTTTTCTATTTGCCTCAACAAATATTTTCAGTGAATAGTGTGTACAGCTTCTGAAAATTTGTTTTTTTTCTGTTATGTTTGATAACATGTATTAAAATGCAACTTTTGAGAAAAATAAATAAAAATTTTAAAAAAAATAAAATAAAAATAAAATAAAATATCAAAATTGCAGACATAAAACAAAGCTATAATAATAATTAGAGTACTTAAACATACATTATAACCTCCAAAAATGTATAGATTGTTATTCTAAACAATAAATAAAAATATCTATATGTCATTTATAAGAGACCTATTTAATATAAAAAGGAATTGACAAGTCTATATAGCACAGAGCAATTATAGTTGACAACAATTTCTTTTTTCTATTTTTTGTACCAGGGATTGAACTCAGGGGCAGCAGCACTCAACCACAGAGCCACATCCCCAGCCCTATTTTGTATCTTATTTAAGACAGGGTCTCCCTGAGTTGCTTAGTGCCTTGTTTTTGCTGAGGCTGGCTTTGAACTCACGATTCTCCTACCTCAGCCTCCCAAGTGGCTGTGTTTACGGGCGTGCACCACCTCT
>PVHX01007939.1:0-87213 GCA_004024805.1 Geosciurus inauris
GTGTATTGATTTCCGTATGTTGAACCAACCTTGCATCCCTGGAATGAACCCCACTTGATCATGGTGTACTATTTTTTTAATGTGCTTTTGTATGCGATTTGCCAAAATTTTATTGAGAATTTTTGCATCTATATTCATTAGGGATATTGGTCTGAAATTTTCCTTTTTTGATGTGTCTCTGTCTGGTTTTGGAATCAAGGTGATACCAGCCTCGTAGAATGAGTTTGGAAGGGTTCCTTCTCTTTCTATTTCATGGAATAATTTGAGGAGTATTGGAGTCAGTTCTTCTTTGTAGGTCTTGTAGAACTTGGCTGAGAATCCATCTAGTCCGGGGCTTTTCTTGGTTGGAAGGCTCTTGATGGCCTCTTCTATTTCCTTGCATGTAATTGATCTGTTTAAGTCATGAATGACCTCTTGGTTCAGTTTGGGTAGGTCATATGTGTTTAGGAATTTGTCGGTGTCTTCAGGGTTTTCTATTTTACTGGAGTATAAGTTTTCAAAATAGTTTCTGATTATCCTCTGTATTTCAGCAGGATCTGTTGTGATGTTTCCTTTTTCATCGCAAATTTGGTAATTTGGGTTTTCTCTCTCCTTCTTTTTGTTAGGGTGGCTAAGGGTTTGTCAATTTTATTTATTTTTTCGAAGAACCAGCTTTTTGTTTTGTCAATTTTTTGGGTTTCAATTTCATTAATTTCAGCTCTAATTCTAATCATTTCCTGTATTCTACTTCTTTTGGTGTTGCTTTGTTCTTCTTGTTTTAAGGCTTTGAGTTGTAGTGTCAACTCATTGATTAGCTGATTATTAGCTCTTTGAATATATGAGCTTAGTGCAATGAACTTTCCTCTTAGCACTGCCTTCATAGTGTCCCAGAGATTTTGGTATGTTGTATCAGAGTTCTCATTTACCTCCAAGAATTTTTTAATCTCTTCCCTGATGTCTTCAGTTACCCATGCTTTGTTCAATAGCAAATTATTGAGTCTCCAGGTGTTGTAGTGGCTTCTTTTTTTAAAGCTATCATTGATTTCAAGTTTCAGTCCATTGTGGTCAGATAAAATGCAGGGTAGTATATCTATTTTTTTGTATTTACTAAGACTTGCTTTGTGGCATAGCATATGATCAGTTTTGGAGAAGGAGCCATGTGCTGCTGAGAAAAACGTGTATTTGCTTGTTGAAGGATGGAATATTCTGTATATATCTGTTAAGTCTAGATCATTGATTGTTCTATTAAGTCTTGTAGATTCTTTGTTTAGTTTTTGTTTAGAAGATCTGTCTAGTGGTGAGAGGGTTGTGTTAAAATACCCCAGCACTATTGTGTTGGGATCTATTAGGTTTTTGAGTTTGAGAAGGGTTTGTTTGATGAACATGGATGCCCCATTGTTTGGGGCATCTATATTTAAGATTGTTAAGTCTTATTGATGTATGATTTCCTTGAGTAGTATGAAATGGCCTTCTTTATCCTTGTTCACTAATTTTGGTTTGAAATCTACTTTATCTGAGACAAGGATGGAAACTCCTGCTTGTTTATGCGGTCCATGAGAGTGATATATTTTTTTCCATCCTTTCACCTTCAATCTGTGAGAATCTCTTTCCATGAGATGAGTCTCTTATAGGCAGCATATTGTTGGGTCTTTTTTTTTAATCCAATCTGCCAATCTGTGTCTCTTAATTGCTGAGTTTAGGCCATTGACATTCAATGTTACTATGGAGATATATTTCGTATTTCCAGACATTTTGGTTTATTCTTGGTTTTTAACTTGACTTGGTTTCTCTTTTGATTAGCCTTTAGTGTAGCTCCTCTCTCTGTAGGTTATCATTGTTGTTTAGTATTTCTTCCTCATGGAATATTTTACCAAGAATGTTCTGTAGTGCCGGTTTTCTTGCTGTGAATTCTTTTAGTTTTTGTTTGTCTTGGAAGGTTTTCATTTCGTCATCAAATCTAAAACTTAATTTTGCTGGGTATAAGATTCTTGGTTGGCATCCACTGTCTTTTAGCGCTTGGTATATGCTTTGCCATGATCTTCTTGCTCTCAGGGTCTGGGTTGAGAAGTCTGCAGTGTTTCTAATTGGCTTTCCCCTGTATGTAATCTTATTCCTTTCTCTTGTAGCTTTTAAGATTCTCTCCTTGATCTGAACATTAGGCATTTTCATTATAATGTGTCTTGGTGTATTTCTGTGGTGGTTTTGAACATTTGGTGTCCTGTATGCTTCTTGAATTTGATTCTCAAATTCATTCTTCATATTTGGAAAGTTTTCTAACATTATTTCATTGAATAGGTTGTTCATTCCTTTTGTTTGGAATTCTATACCTTCCTCTGTCCCCAAAATTCTTAAGTTTGTTCTTTTGATGTGATCCCATAGGTCTTGGATGTTTTGTTCATGGTTTCTTACCATCTTCACTGTGTGGTCAACTCTATTCTCTAGGTTAAATATTTTATCTTCATTGTCTGAGGTTCTGTCTTCCAAATGGTCTAATCTGTTGGTGATGCTCTCCATTGAGTTTTTGATTAGGTTTATTGTTTCTTTCATTTCAAGGATTTCTGTTTGGTTCCTTTTCAGGATTTCTATCTCCTTAATAAAGTGACCTTTTACTTCCTGTAATTGCCTAAGCATCTCTGTTTTGAAGTGATCTTTTACTTCCTGAATTTGTCTATGTATCACTTTATCAAAATGGTCTTTTGCTGCCTGGGCTTGCTCTCTGATATCATTCTTTAAGTCACAGAACATTTTGATTATGTACAACCTGAATTCATGTTCTGTCATTACTTCTGTTGAACTGACCATGGATTCTAATATTGAAGAATCTTGGTTTGTTTGAGTCATTTTCTTCCCTTGTTTTTTCATAATGTTTGTGTGTCTTTCCTTCTAGCTCTGTTGAGCCAAGTTATTACAGTTTTTGCTCCTATATGTGTATAGTTTTGCTGCCGGAATTCAGTACCGCTCTTTTAAAAGGGGGGATCAATATTAGTTGATCACAATACAAGCAATATATAGTTTCAAGCCAAGTAGTTCCTAATAGTTCCCAAATACATTTACAGTTTAGTCACAATATACAATTATGGGTTCCTTAACAATCTATTATGTAAACAATAAGTTCGCACAGGGGTCTATAGTTACTGTAGGTGGGCTAGGGAATCTTGAGGGTGGGGTGTAGGATAGATTGTTGGGTTAGTAGAAAGTGAAGGTATGGTTATTAGCTCTTATAATGCATGAAAAATGAATCCAAGAGGGGCTGACTAGTACTTGGGAGGGTGACAGTGAGCTGGGGAGGGCCGGTAGGGAGGAGGAGATGTGGGGTGCAGCAAGCAATGATAGCAAGAAAAATAAAACTTATGTAAGTGGCAGAAACAGGACTATCTAATATCCCTCCAGTAGTCGGTTCAGGAGTCCCAATCTACTATGTCCCACTGTAAAACAAATCTTTGGATTCACAACTGTTGGGGATTAAAGGGTAGGAGTAGTGGGAGAGAAACGAGGGGAGGATAGAGAAAGATAGGAAAGAACAGAGAAATAAAGCAAAAAGATTAAACAGTAGAAATATTAGGAGAAAAAGATAAAGGATAAAATGCAAAGTGAGAATGGAAGAGTGTAGAAGGAAAAAAGGGGAGGAAGTAAAAAGAGAGAGAGAAAAAAAATGAAAGAAAAAAACACAAAAAACAAAACAAAAACAAAAAACCAAACAGACAGGCAAAATAAAAAACAGAAAACAAAACAAAAAAACAAACAAACAATCGATATAAAAGGACAAAGAGTCTCAATGTGAATAGACCGGTATGTTTCCTTTCACCTCCAGTAGGTGGCACTGTTCGCTGCTTGCTGGACTTACCCGCTTGTGTTTTGCGTGTGAGATTCACAACCTGGTTGATTTCTGGTTCGCTGGCGAAGCCGTGCGTAGAAGATTATACAGAGTTGTTTTCCATTGTCCCCCTTCGATTAGGGTCCCAGAAGTTCGCAGAAGCTGTCTCCAGTCTCCTGTAGTCTCGTCCCCGTGGAAATTCCTTTTAGCAGGTCTGCTCCCTCCGCTGCTTTGGAATGTTTCTGGAATGGAACTGGTGCGGTCCCAGTCTTCTCTTGTAGCGCTGACTTTGCTGTCGCGCTCCCCAGTGGCTGACGGCTGGGGTCGTGGGTCCACGCGAGCTTACTGTGGATCCTGTGTGGTTGCTTGTGCTCTGGAGCCGAATTTCTCCAGTACACGCAGCTGCCGCCTGAGGTGAGCTCTGCTGAGCTGGGCGGGTTGCACCGCCCCGCGGGCCCGTTCGGCCGCTGCTGCTGGAGACGCGCTCTGGCGATGTCCGCTTGCGCTGTTTACACGCGAAAGTGAAGTTTTCTGTGATGATGGCTGTATTTTGCTGCCGAAAAGTTGGGTGGAAGAAGTTTGTGTTGCAAAATTTTGATCTTTAGTTTGGTGAGACTGGCTGCTATGTCTCTCTAAGCCGCCATCTTGCCCCGCCTCTCTGATGGTTTCTTTTGCTGAGAAGAAGCTTTTGAGTTTGAATCCATGTCACTTATTGATTCTTGATTTATGGCATTTGCAGGTAAATGGATGGAAGTGGAGAATATCACGCTAAGTGAAGTAAACAAATCCCCCAAAACCAAAGGCCAATGTCCTCTCTGATAAGTGGATGCTGATCCAAAATGGGAGGGCATGGGAAGAATGAAGGAACTTTGATTGAGCAAAGGGGAGGGAGGGAAGTGGAGGGGGTATGGGGGCAGGAAAGATGGTGGAATGAGATGGACATCATTATCCTAGGTACATGTATGACTGCACATATGGTGTGACTTTAGATCATGTACAACCAGAGAAATGAAAAGTTGTGCTCCATTTGTGTACCATAAATCAAAATGCATTCTGCTGTCATATATACCTGATTAGAATAAATAAATAAAATTAAAAAAAAAAAAAAAAAAAAAAAAAAAAAAAAAAAAAAAAAAAAAAAAAAAAAAAAAAAAAAAAAAGAAAGAAAAGAAAGATGCAGTTCTGCAGATGAACCACCAGATGTCCCTCAGACTCCCTCCGGTATGAGAGAAGCCAGGACATGTCTTGATTATTAAGAATACTGTAGAATGAATTGGATATAACTTTCCTATGTTCTTATATGAATACATGACCAGTGTAACTCCACATCATGTACAACCAAAATAATGGGAAATTATACTCCATTTATATATGATATGTCAAAATACATTCTACCGTCATGTATAACTAAAAAGAACAAATTAAAAAAATAAATGCAAAAAAAAAAAAAAAAAAAAGAATACCAGGGATAATGACAGACTTTAGCTTGTGTTAGCATCTTTTAAGAAAGACAGGCAGGCAGGATACTACATTGGGGACTGTCATGCCTGTTCAGAGTTTCCAGTGGGATTGAGAGAAGATACAATATGTCTTTTTTAAAAAATATTTTTTGGTGGTAGCTATTTACCTAATTTTCCTGCATCTCATTTCTCCACTGCACACAATGTAGGGATTATGAGGTGAAGATGATCTCATAGGGCCCTCCCTATGAAATGTCCTATGGACAATATGTGACTATTGTCATTCTTTAGCTCGTTTAAAAAGCTTTGGACATTGGCTATTTGGTTTTGTTTTTGAATAATTCTGTGGGAATTAACAGAAGGCAGAGGAGATTCTTTTTCTGGGCTTGACTTTCTTTCCCCAGGGTGAGGTGATCAGATTAGGAGAGAATTAAGCAGAGGAGATAAAGATCTGCTGGGAAAGGACAATTCTGTTGTGATAGTTCTTTGTTTAGCGATGCCCACTCTTTGTAGAGATTCTGCCTATGAAATCCCTTTCAAATCTCTTGCAAGGCTGCTTCTCCATTTCAGGACCACCCCCTCTGTCACTAATACTATTTCATATAATTCTAATTTCCTTGCTTTCAAGGAAACTCCTTTCCACACAAGCACCGAAATTATCTTTCTAAAATGCAGCTCTGATCACGTTACCAAATTTAAAAACAATAGATGACTCTCCACAGCATGAAATCAAAGCCTTCTTTCACCTGGCTCAGGCCTGTTATCCCTGGTCCACTGCCACTGCCCCACTGCCCTGCTCTGGCCATGCTGGGCTACCCATTTGTTCCCAAACACGTCATGTACTTTTATGTCTCTGGATATCAACCTGGAATTTCTCTTCCTCTCTTCAACTAGCAAATTCCTAATTTTCTTCAAGTTTCAACTCAAATGTCACCTCTTCTGTGAAGCAATTCTTGATTCACTGGGTGGAATTAACTGACTTAGCTCCTGTGTTCTACAGCCTTTTGTACATAGCCAGTTAAAGCACTTGCCACACAGTTACAAGTTAGTGTCCCCTTTAAGATTTGTGAACCTCTCAAAGGTTGGCGCTGAATCTTCATTGAATATTCATTGAACCTTCACTGAATATTCATGGCTTAGTCTATAGTGCTTGGCACAAAGTTAGTGCACAATAAATATTTGTTAAATGAATGCACAGAGGGCTCTAAAATGACATTTTAAGGACTGTACACTGATAGTTCCCAATTCTGAGTACACATCAGAACCACCTATGCTTTTCTTTCTTTCTTTTTTTTTTTTTTTTTTTTTTGGTGCTGGGAATTGAACTGAAGGCCTCATGCATTCTAAGCACACATCTACCACTGAGCCACACCCCCAGTCATGGGAAGCTTAAAACCCAGTTCCTAGTTCTTTCTACCAACTCAGAGTTTCTGGATGGGCCTATTATTTTGTATTTTGATAAGCTCTGAGTGATTCTTATGCAGGCATTCTGGTGCTGGGGTTCTTAGGTTGCCCTTGGGACCATTATCAAATCCATTACAGATGAGGTTCTAGAACATTCTGACAAGAATTTCACAGATCATCCCAGGAAATTATTCCTTATCTTCATTATCTGAACTTGTTTCAAGAGCCATTCAGGCCGCTTTGGTATGTGGAAAATTTTAAAATTATACGGGAGGCTTAAAACACCAAACCAAAACACATGCTTGGGCCTCTCCCTGGGGAGAGGCTGACCAGCCTTAGGCAGGGCAGAGAGGGGACCCAGGTGTGGTCGTCTGTATTTTGAAGCTCTCTGGATTACTTTGGTAGGCCATGTTCTACCTCGGTGCCTCTGCACTTGTAGAAACATATGCATTCCCTCATTTCGGAGAGTGGGGGCCAGAGACTTCTGTGCATGTTTAATTTTGGTTCAGTATCTCAGAGTTAGGAAATCAGGAAATATAGCCATTTTCTGTTGAACTTCCCTTGGAATGAGCTGGAAGGCACAATTGCTCCTGTGGAATGTGGCTATGAAAATAAGCTCCCTCTGGCTGTCTTGATCAAACAGATAGTGGACCTGGCCCGGCAAGAGAGCATGTGGGGGAGGGGCCTAAGAATGTGTCGTCATGGGTTGCAAGAGTACTCCAGTATGCTTTTAAGAGCATTTCAAAGTTTTCTGATTTCTTCTTGTTTTAATTTTTTAAATATTCTTTAAAAATTTTGAGTCAAGGGGCTGGGATTGTAGCTCAGCGGTAGAGCGCTTGCCTCGCATGCATGAGGCCCTGGGTTCGATCCTCAGCACCACACACAAAGCAATAAAATAAAGACATTGTGTCCATCTACAACTAAAAAAATATTTAAAAAAAAATTTTGAGTTAACATAAAATTGTATGCCCTTGTACAACATAATGTTTTGAAGTATGTATATTTGGTGGGATGGTTGCTAGGCTTCTGTGTGCGTTCTGGATTGTCAGGGGATCTACATGTCTGGACACATCATTCTAAGCCACCTTGCTGAGAGATGCTGTTTCACCTCTTTCACTGTGGACTGCCAAGCTGTTGCATAATTTAGGATGGCAGGGCTTCAAGCTGGTGCAGCTTAGAGAGCCACTGAGGGGGCAAGCTAGCATGGCAAGTCTTGTGATCATTCTCAGTCTGCTCACTTTAAAACAGGGACGATTAATACCAGGTGACAGAGAACATTGGAGGAAAATGCTGTTGTATTGATTTCCAGAATACCACGTGTATTATTTTCTAAGCCACAATATTTTTTTTATTTTTAAAAATTTTTTATATTTTTATTCCATTTTATTATTTATTTATTCTAATTAGGTTTACAGGACAGCAGAATATATGTCCTGCATTCTGCATGTACCCAAATGGAACACAACTTTTCACTTCTCTGGGTGTACACAATATAGAGTTACACCATATGTGCAGTCAGACATGAACCTAGGTCATTGATGTCCATTGCATTCCACCATCTTTCCTGCCCCCATGTCCCATCCTCTCATAATTTGTTTTTAAAATTTGATTTTAATATATCATTATGGAAAAGTTCCACACACAAAAGCAGAGCTCAGGGTAATGATCTCCACATACCCATCACATGGCCTCATCAGTTCTCAATGTTTTGTCATTCTTGTTTCACTCACAAGTATTGTATTCATTTTCTTGTAATTTAAAATACACTTTAATTTTCAACATAATACCAAGTGTTCATATATTTTAGAAATGAAGTAGCTTTTTATGTTCTATGTACATATATATATATATATATATATATATATACACACACCATATACATTTTTTCTAATATGCAGCCATATATAATTGGCACATTCTACCTGACTAAAAGCAATTACTTAATTTCATCCAATATTGTCTGCATGTAGTTTCCCCTGATCTTCTAAAAACTGTCTTTTACAGTATTTTTCAAACCATGATTTAAATGTATTGCATTTGGTTGTTGATGCAAGCCTGTCTCTATTTCTCTTTTTCTTTCCAATGATTTAGTTTGAAACATTTTGAACCTACAGAAAATGGAATGATCCTCTGCAGCTCTTGTCTCCGTCCCAGGAGCTCTGGCTCTGCCCTCTGCACCAGACTTCCTTTTCCATGATAGCACTTAAGCAGATGAGTAGTTTCATCAGCCTGCCTATCACCAGTAGCATTTTGGAGGTCTGACCATCTTTTGTCATTTTATACTCTTCCTGCCCTTTCTTGTCCAAATTAGTATTATTTCTGCTGAAACAATTTTCTCAAGAACTTTGTGAATCCTCCGTAGATTTCCTTGAGGTTCACTCTATTAGACAAAAGTCATATGGATGGATCTTTTCCAAGGAAACTCTTTTCTATATTGGACACTTGCTCAGATGGTTGAGGGCCACACTCTTAGGCCTCCTGGAGGCCCTCTGGCTGATGAAGAACTTCTGTGAGCACACTTTTCATTTCTTGAAAAGATCCTTCTCACAACTGAATGATCTGATCTGTTCTTTCTGAGCTTTTAGCAAGTTGGTATAACCATACTCTTGTCCTTTTCTCTAAAGCTTGCTTTCCTGATATTAAATCTCTTAGTTTTCATGTCTTTTGCTATCTGGAGAGGCTAAGACATTTCAAAACTATCTAGTCCTCATCTCTTTTTGTTTAACAGTCCCTTCTCCTCTATTATTATAAGCAGCAAGAAGAAACCAGGGGCTGCCATTGACATTTTGCTTGGAAATCAATATATAACCAATGTCATCCTTACATTTTTTGCTCTCCACATAAATGCAAAAGATACTTCCATGAAGTGCTGTTATTTAACAAGGATCACCTTTCCTTCAGTTCCAAGTAACATGTTCTGCCTGTCCATTTAAAGTGTAAATTTCCACTGGTTTATCAAAGATGTTTCAGGTTTTCTCTATCACACCACTCAAGATTCTTCCAGCCTCCATTCACTGCCCAGCTCCAAAGCCAATTCCCAGGTATTTCTTATAGCAGCACCCCATTTCTATATGTTTTCTGTTTGCTTTCAAGCTCATTCAGGTTGTTAGTAGAATTAGTTTACTATAGCAGAAGGTGCAGACCTTTTACTGTCTGTCAGCTATCTCCAGGGGTTGCTGCAGCTTCCTGCCATGTGATCTTCTCCATAGATAATCCACACATAGCTGTTTACTTCAAGACTAACAGAAGAATGTCTCAATCCAGTTACTGACATGGAGTCTGGGATAATGTAACATCATCATGGGAGTGACGTCTATCATTTCCCCATGTGCTACTGGTTATGAGCATGGCACAGATATTGCTGATATTCAAATAAGGCCATGGATCATTGGGAATCATTAGCATCCACACACATTCTATTATTTAATGTTCTTTTAAAAAATAAACTTACTGAGATTTGTGACTTAATGTGCAGCTAATTTTGTGAATGTCACATGTACACTTGAAAAAGTTATTTTTTCTATTGCTATATTAAGAATTTGATTTATATTCTGAAGCTCTGTTTGATTGGTGATTTAGGTTTTCTATAGTCTTGTTACTTTTGATTTGTCCACTTGACCTGTCTTGGACTGTGAATAATTTGTTAAAATCTCCTATTTTTAATGTATTTCTGCCATATCTCCTGGAACCTCTTGTAGTTCTCCTTTATAAATATGGTTGCTATATTATTTGATGCAAAGATATCATTAACTACTATATTTTTATTGTAACATGATTTGCTTTTATAAAATTTCCATCTTTTTAATTTTTAAATTTTATTTATTATTTATTTATTTGTTGTTTTTAGATATACATGACAATAGGGTATATTTTGATGTATTATACATATATGGAGGGCAGCCCATTTCAATTTTGATCCCATTTTTGTGGTTGTACATGATATGGAGTTACACTGGTCATGTATTCATATATGAGCATAGGAAAGTTAAGTCTGATTCATTCTACTTTCTTTCTTATTCCCATCCCCCCTTCCTTCCCTTCCTTCCCCTTTGTCTAATTCAATGAATTTCTATTCTTTCCTTCCCCCTTCTTATTGTGTGTTAGCAACCACATGTCAGAGAAAACATTCTGCCTATGGTTTTTTGGGACTGGCTTATTTCACTTAGCATGATATTCTCCAGTTCTGTCCATTTCCCAGCAAATGCCATAATTTCATTCTTCTTTATGGTTGAGTAATATTCCGTTGTATATATACACTGCATTTTCTTTATCCATCTGTTGAAGGGCACTAGATTGGTTCCATAGCTTAGCCATTGTGCACTGACCTGCTATAAACATTGATGTGGCTGTGTCACTGTAGTATGCTGATTTTAAGTCATTTGAGTATAGACCAAGAAGTGGAATAACTGGGTCAAATAGTGGTTCCATTCCAAGTTTTTTAAAAAATTTCTTTATTTGTTTCATATGTTTTGTCTTAATTATTTTTTGCTGTCTGAGAGGACTGCAATCACTGCTTGCCAGTGTTTTTCCATTTGCCTACAGAATATTCATCCATCCCTTTATTTTTAGTATTTTTAAATAATTTTTGTTTAGTTTGTCTGTTTTTTTTGGGGGGGGAACAGCTTTATGAAGATAGAATTTATATACAAATACTACACATATTTAATGTATAAAATCTGATGAATTTGGACACGTGTATAGATTCAGGAAATCCTCACCACTATCAAAGTAATAGGCACATCATGAAGATCTGCCTAAAAGTTCCCTGTGTCACTTGTTATTGCTTTTATAAAAATACTTAAAATTAGATCTACCCTCTTCACAAATTTTTAAGTGTATAATATAATATTTCTAACTATAGGCACTAATTTGTCTTGTAGTTCTCTAGAACTTATCTTGTATAACTGAAACTTTGTACCTGTTCAACTGTAACTTCCAATTCTTCCTCCTCAGCCCCTGGAAACTACTGTTCTACTTTCTGCTTCTATAAGTTTGCCCATTTTAGATACCTTCTATAAGTGGAATCATGAAATATTTGTTTTTCTGTGACTTGTTTCTTTTACTTAGTATAATGTCCTCTAGTTTCATCTATGTTGTTGTGAATGGTACAGTTTTCTTCATTTTAAAGACTGAATAATATCCCATTGTATATATACACAATATTTTCTTTCTTTATTTATCTGTTGATGAACACTTGAGTAGTTTCCCTGTCTCAGCTATTGTGAATAATACTACAATGACTATGGGGGTGCAGATATGTTCAGGATCCTGACTTCAATTGTTTTGGATATATACCCAGAAGTAGGGTTGCTTAATCATATGGTTGTTCAATTTTAGTTTTTTAAGGAAACTCCTTATTGGTTTCCTTAGCAACTGCACCATTTTATATTCCTATCAATGGTGTGTAAGGATTATAATTTCTCCGCATCCTCACCAACACTTACCTTTTAAAAAATATCTTTATAGCCTTTGTAGTGAGTATGAAGTGATAACTCTCTCACTGTACTTTTGATTTATATATCCCTATTGATTAGTGATGGTGAGAATCTTTTTATGTACCTGTTGACCATTTGTGTTTTCTTTGGAGAAATGTCTATTCAAGTCTGTTGCTCATTTCTCAATTGAGTTTTTGTTTTCTTGATATTGACTCATGCTTTCCATATGTAATTTGGATATTAAGCCTTTATGAGATACGTGGTTTGCATACATTTTCTCCCATTTTGTAAGTGACCTTTCACTCTGCTGATTTTTTTCCTTTGCTCTCAGAAACTTTTTGTTTTGATATAGTTCCATTTGTTTAATTTTGTGTTTGTTACTTGTGCTTCTTGTGTCTATCCAGTAAGTCATTACTAAGACCAATGTCAAGATGTTTTTTCCCTATATTTACTTCTAGAAGTTTTACAGTTTTAAGTCCTATTTTTAAATTTTTATTCCATTTTTAATTTATTAAAAATAAAATATTAAAAATAATAATTTATTAAAAATAAATTAAAAATTCTATTTTTAATTTATTTTTAATGTATGGCATAATATAGGGGTTAAATTTCATTCTTCTGTTTATGGCTATCCAGTTTGTTTTTTTGTTGTTATTGAAGAGACTATCTTTTTTACCCTGTGTATTTGTGGCACCCTTGCCAAAAATCAGTTGACTGTTTATGTATGGGCTTTTATTTGGTCTCTTTTCTATTCCATTGGTCTATATGTTTATCTTTGTCATTATTAGCTTTTTATTGAGTGTACAACATAGAGTTCAGTTTTTCTTTGTAACTCAATCTGAATGTATTGCTTTTAACTTTTGAGTGTAGGCATTGACATTTGTGCCCAGACCCCATCCACTTAATTGAGCCTGTGTATCTATACTCCAGGCACTGAAGGTAATGCCAAATCTGGCTCATAGCAATCACCTTTCACCTTTCTTTGAAGGATTGCCCTTGGATGATGGGAACCACTTAGTTGGGAGATGGCTTGAATTTATGAGCCCTTCCTCCAACACCAGTCAGTGAATCACTGATGTAGCTACACAACAACCCAGTTCCTGGGTGTGGCAAACTCTGTGGTGCAATTCTTGATCCAGGACTGTCCGTAGAATGGACTGAAGCTAGACTTTCTATGAACCCAGATATTGCCTGTCTTCATCTACTGCTCTGTTCTGCTTCCTTTTCTTCTCATAGGTTTCTCTTGAAAGCACAGCCTTATGAAATCACTTCAGTGAGAATGCCTACCCCAGATTTTATTTTAGGGGAACTCAACCTAAGACAATTAACTAAGTTTATTTATATCTAGTGGTATGACTGATGTATTTGGTCTTAACTCTGGTGTTACTTTCTGTCATATTTATATGTGTTTTATATTATATATGCCATATTTCTTCATTAGAATTTTCTTTATTAAGAACGTTTGCATTTTTGTTGTAGGAATTACTTAAACATTTATACTTTTATCTTTTCTTTATTAAGCAACTATTATTTGTTTTGTTAGCTTTCTGTGTGGCAATGAATGAACTTAGTTTATCTTTCTCCATTGTGTTTTAATTTTTAAAGCTGTGTTATTTCTACAAATTGTGCTATTTTGCACACTGTTTTTCACCTTGTATCATCTCTCTTTTGGTTTTAGATTTATCATTATAGTCAATTCTAAAACTGGATTTGGTAAAATTTTTCACAGTCGACTCCTGATGATGAAACTCATCCTCTAGTAGGTTCTTCAAAATGGGGTAGCTCTTGAAGACAGTATTCTGTATAATTGCATGTCAAATGCCTTGGTTAAATATAACAATCTAAGATTGCATGATTTTTCATTGAGGATCATTGAAATATTGCTTTGAAGTTTTAAAGATTTTAATGTTGCTGTTTAAGAGAACTTTAGAGGTTTTCCTGTCAACACTTTAATATTGTTTTCTACTCTTTTGTTCTTTGCATGGTTTCTGAAGAGAATGTCTGATATTTCACTCTAACACATTTATTTTCTGTCTTCTTTCAAGATCTTCTCTTTGTCTTTGAATTTATATATGTGTGTGTGTGTGTGTGTGTGTGTGTGTGTGTTTAGATTTTATGGTGTCTTGGTGTTCTCTGAGCTTCCTGGTTTTATGGTTTCGTGTCTCTCATTGATTTTGGAAAATTCTCAGCCATTATTACTTCAAACTAAAAATAATTGAGACACGAACCTTACATTTTTCATAAAAACTTAGCCTAAAATGGATTACAGATTTTAATGTATGAAACTAACAGAAAATAACAAGAAAAAATCTAGTTGACTTGAGTTTGGCAATGACTTTTTAGATATAATATCAACAGCATGACCCATGGAAGAAAACATTGATCAAGGTGGGTTTCATCTACAATTTCATTAAAAATTTGTGCTCTGAAAAAAGGATTTCAAGAAAATGCAAAATACATATCTGATAAGGGCTTGTATCCATTATAGGCAAAAAAAGTCTCTTAAAACCAATCATAAGAAAATATAACCCAATGGGTGCTTCACCACAGGAAATATCCAGATGGCAAATAAGCATATTTAAAGATGCTCAGTATCATAGTCACTAGGGAATTGCGAATTTTGGAAGCAATCAAATGTCCTTTGGTAGTTCA
This sequence comes from Geosciurus inauris, assembly GCA_004024805.1. Classification (NCBI taxonomy): domain Eukaryota; kingdom Metazoa; phylum Chordata; class Mammalia; order Rodentia; family Sciuridae; genus Geosciurus; species Geosciurus inauris. Next base: position 14,745 of record PVHX01007939.1, read on the forward strand.
ATGGATAAACAAATTATGGTACACTTATACAATGGAGTATTATTCAATGACTAAAAAGTGAGCTATGAATCCATGAGCTGTGAATCCATGTTGTCAAGTGAAATAAGCCAGTCTGAAAAGGCTAGGTATAATATGATTCCAATTATATCACATTTTGGAAAAAACAAAACTATACAGGCACTTAAAAGATCAGTGCTGGGGGCTGAGGAAGAGATGAATAGGCGGAGCTAGGACATTTTTAGGGCAATGAACTTTTCCTGTGAGACACTGTATTAATGGATGTGTGACATTATGCATTTGGCAAAACCTGTGAAAACTCTACAAGACAATAAGTGAACGTTAATATAAACTAAGAACTTTAACAATCACATATCAATATTGGTTCATCAACTTTAGCAGATATATTACACTAATGCAAGATGTTAATTATAGCGGAAACTGAGGGCAGGGTGAAGATTGTGTGTGGGAACTCTACATATTTTCTGCCCAATTTTTCTGGAAATCTAAAACCACTCTAGAAATAGTCTATTAATCATAAGAATATGCTAAAAGGACTTGTAAATATTTAATTTGGGCCAAATAGCCTTTCTGTACCCAGGCAGTAACAAGCCTGAATGAGAGGGTTAAAGGTCACAGTCAGCCCCATGGCAGAGTATTGCTAGATTCAAGGACTGTACCACATCTGAGCTTGTCCTCTTTGAGTTATTTCCTTGTTTTCAGGGTTGGAAAGAAAGATTTTACCATATAAACTAATAGCAATGGCCAAAATCAAAATACTGACAAAGACACTATATGCTTTTAGCTATGTGCATTCTCATTGTTTCTAAGGGTACTCCTTCACTCCTCCAGAGAAAGCCAACCAGATGAAAAATCTGTGACTCATCAAAGATTGTGACTTTTCTTGGAACATATATGTTTTTCTTCAGAAGCTGCCATTTCTCTTAGGAGCTCTTACTGAATCATGTAATTCATATTTTTGTGCTACATGTGGGGATTTGGCTTTTCTGTTTATGTGAGTTTTGATAATACAAGTCGGACTTAGCATTTAGCTAGTGTCTCAGCAGACACTGGGGAGGAAAGTTTGTCAAATGCAAATTAACATACATAATCTTAACATACTTCCTGTAACTGGTTTAATATGTGCTCTGTTGACGAAGGAGTCTCTCAGGTAATAAACGTTGAATGCTTGGGAATAAAATATATACTTAAAACTCCAGCCAAAAATTTAACTCCTGAAGTCCAGCTTCGGGCAAAGAGAAGTGGTTGTTGTGTTATTTTAAAAAATCTGGATGATTAACTAGATTAAAAACTATAAAAATTATATCTCTTTTTAGTTGAGTTCTCATTGAGGAGAAGTGTGCTTAAAAATAAAAAATCAAGCTGGTTGTAGTGGTGCATGCCTGAAATTCCAGTAACTTGGGAGACTGAGGCAGGAGGATTGCAAGTTCGGGAGATGAGTCTCAGCAACTTAGCAAGACCCTGTCTCAAAATAAAAAAATAAAAAATAAAAAGGTCTGAGGATGTAGCTCAGTGGTTCAACCCCCGTACAAAACAAAACAAAACAAAAACAACCTGTGCATTTAGCTCATTTTGGAATAACTTTCATAAATCTCTATTTTTCTCTCTCTCTAGCACTAGCTTTTACTATTAACAAAAAACCTAAAATTTCTGAATAATTGGTTCAGTGGTATAGAGAAATGCAGTTAATAAGAAAAATAAATGAAGTATGGAGGATTTAAATTGATATATAGTGCTAATCTAATGCTTTGAAGAACTTATAGTTACAAAGAGATAGCCAATTGAAAATCCTGACAGATTGGCTTTAGGGAAAAGACAAAAATATTGTCATTCTTAAACTCGATGTTAATATGCAAAGAAGTTTCTCAACTTCTGTTATGTGGTTACTCAATTAAAAATAACATTTCCATTTATCATGCCAGTGTCATTAATTTGTCAAAGAAAGCTTTTTGTTTTATGGTTGGAATGAATTCAAATGTCAAATTCAAGTATGTCTAAATCAAAGCCTCTGAACAATGGCACTGCTGACATTTTTGCCTTGGTAATTAATTTATTGTGGGAAGTTGACCTGTGCATTACAGGATGTTTAGCAGCATCCCTGGTCTCTACCTGCTAGATGCCAGGAGCACTCTCTTCTCCAGGCATAAAAATAAATATGCCTGCAGGCATAGCTAAATGGTCCCAGAGGGGCAAATTTATTTCTGTTTGAGTGCCACTGGTCAAAACTATTGGGATATCCATAATAGTGCAGTCAAAAATGACTAAGTCTTACTGAACATATATGCTAGAAGGAACATGGAAGACAGGATGCTTGTAAATCAGAGTCAAAGTGGATAGACCAAATTTGACAGTATCTGGAAACCTCTATTTCAGTGCTCACACCAATGACTGAATTTGGGTGACCACATCAGACTACTTGGTTTACCTATGCTTTTATTTTTCTTGTCTAGATTTGGTCTATAACCGATCTACTCCAATATAGTAAAGTATACCATGTTATATTCAACATAATAGTCAAAGATTCCCATGTTGGCTAAATACATTGTTGATTAAATTACTGTGGCTTTGAATAAAGCATTTAGACCTCTTCTTTCTGAATAAGTGCTTTGTTGACCTTTTTCTTGTAGCTCTTCATCACCCTAATGCCACATTCACTAATTTCAAAAGGAGTAATTTGCCTCCAAAGGCTGATAATTTCAATTAACTGTTTTGATCAAGGGAAGATTTATAAGTCTTTGCCAGTTGGGCTAATTGCTCATTCAAGGCCTTTAATTGTGCCCTGGCTAATTTATTTTTAAGAGGCATTTGAACTAGCCTTTCTTTGGCTTGTTAGGTGTTTGGCAGATTGCCAAAGTAAGCAAGGGTTGACATCTGGTATGTGGTACTTACTACACTGGAAATTTTTGCCATCACCTTGATATCATCCACTGTCCTCTTCATTTCTCCAAGTCTAGGTTTCTTCCACTTAGGATGCTCCTTGCTTTCTAACCAGGCTAATAACTTCAGTAGCTCAAGTGAGGCTCAGGAGAGTAAGAATCACCAGCTTTTAGTTTTTCTGGGTCTTGTTGAACAATTTGGATGCAGACTAAGGAAATGATCAATGTCTGAGCTGGGTGGTGTCTTAGTCTGTTTCCTGCTGCTATAACAGAAAATCTGAGAGTTGGTAATTTATAAAGAAAAGAAGTTTATTTGGCTCACAGTTCTGAAGGCTGAGAAGTCCAAGGGCACAATACCGGCATTGACTGGGCATCTGGTGGGGTAATTCTTGCTTCATCATTCCATGGTAGATGGTGACTAGGCAAGTGAGTCCACGAGACATGGGGGAAGGGGGCTAAACTTACCATTTTATCAGGAGCCCATTCCTGTGGTAACTAACCCACTCCCATTAGCTTTCATGAGTGCAAAGCCTTCGTGATCTGATCACTTCTTGAGGTTCTCACCCCTCAATATTATTACTTTAGGGATTAAATTTCCACATGAGTTTTGGAGGGGGACATTCAATATCAGATGGGTAAGGTATGCTTAGAGAGTGACTGACCATTTTAGGCTGCCTGGGACTGAAGGATTTCCAGGGACATGAGGACTTCATTGCTAAAATCAAGAAAGTCTTAGAAAAACTGAAATAAAATGGTATCCTTAGAAATACTACTGTAATCCAGATAGCTCAGGATTCAGAAGCCTCTGAAACCAAATAAGCCCACAAAGTCAATACATAAACATTGATAACTCCAAGTCCTGAAATCATAACTGTAGGAACTTAGTCCTCTGGAACTGTCCTGGATTTTCTCAGGAATCTACAGAGATTGCCTCACATTTGCTAAGAAATGAGCCTACTCTCACATTTTCTCTAGCAGGTCCCAAAGCCTTCAGGCTATCAAAAATCCTGGAATGTCACAAAGACCTTTAGGTCCTGGACTCCCTCTTCCCTTTTGTAACACTTATTTTGTTCCATTATCTTCATTTCCCACCTCTACCTTATCTCAGGCATTCTTCACCTACAAAATGGAGAATAAAAATCGCTCCAGTACCAAAAAAAAAAAAAAAAAAAATCATACATGCCCTAACCCACACTGTGGTTGACATGACCTTACTCTTCTCATCGCTCATGCAGAGCTTCTTTTTTGCTCAGATTGCTGTCTTACATCCACACAGTGGGAGGATTTTCAGAACTCACCAACATTTTCCTTTCAGTCCCCAGATGCTTAATTGAAACAAATTCAAATGTTCTCTAGCCTCCACAGTCATATGGCACAAGTTTTGGCCTTTCTCCATCAAATCCAAAGGTACTAGGAAGCCACCAGGACAGGATACAAGAGATCAGGGGGTGCTGTTCATCATGCTGCATCACTACTCAATGTCACAGATCACTGAAGGGTTTCGAATACTGGTTACAGAAGTGTAAATGAATCAACCTCTCCTTTCTGCATTGACTACTCCCACCTTAACTTGAGTCACTTTCCTTCACTTTCACCTCCTCCTCTTCCTCTCCATTTTTTTTCTTTTGGAGGTGCTAAGGGTCAAGCCCAGAGTCTCATACATCCTCAGCTTGCATTCTACCATTGAGCTACACCTCCAGGATTTTATTATCTTTCATAAAGATAGCAGATGCCAAAAAAAAAATCTTTCAGTTAGGATTTTGGCTGCATATAATGTAAATTCTGGTACAAACTAACTTAAATATGATATTTATTATTTTGTATAACAGTAACTCCATAAGTAGTTTAAGTTTCGTAATTGATTGACTCAGTACCTCAGAAACAGCAACAAGAGGCTGAGTTTTCTCTGTATCTATGATATGTCACCCACAACTATTTTGTCTTCAGATTAATTCTCCTGGTCACAAGAGAGCTGCTAATGGAAATTGGGAAGAGAGGTGCTCTTGCTTTCATTCATTAGAAGAAAGGGAGAGGAAGAGTAAAATGGAGTGAGGGGGCATGAGAAGGGAGAGAGTGAGGGAGAGATGGCTTCCTATATATGAAATGTAAGTTCTTTCATGTAATCTGATTGCGGAAAGTTAGGTCTTATGCCCATTCTGTGATTAGCAACAGTCACCAGGAAAATGCCATCTATTGATTGATTTGGACTAATCAGAACCTACCCCAGAGTTAGAAATGAGTTGTGTGGCATACATGGGAAATATATGAATAGTTGAACCAAATGGGGATTCCTTAAGGAAAGAGGAAGAAAGAATGGATGAGTAACCAACTGACAGAGTCTCTTATACAAACAATTCCATTTTATGGCATTTCTCTATTCCTGGTACTGATGGCAATATCCGGGTAATAACCCTGGCAATTTGATGATATCATTACAGTTTGGCAGAATAAAGGGTGCAAAGAGGTGGGTTTTGGAGTTCTGTGGACTTCAGTTTGAGTCATGGCTTTGTTATCTTCCAACTGTCTTACTTCAGACCCGTGAGGTCACCCCTGAACTTCTGTTTCCTTATTTGTTAAATAGCCTAATGCTATGGATTGAGAAGTACTGTTATGGGTACTCAAGACATATTGTCTGTAAAGTGTCTAGTCAGAGGTGGGCACATACTAGGTACTCAAGAAATGTTAGTTTTTTGCTTCTCTCCCCTACCTTGCCAGTTTTGGAACATAACCACCCACTGACCCCACCCCCCATCTTCACTTCTCTATCATTCTTAAGGACACTCATTTGCACTTTTTCCTTTTTCCATCTGCATTGCCAGGATGCCAGGGCCATCCATGGGGCCAGTAGTGAGGACAAAATGTGCCTTTCAAAGAGGCAGAAATCGATGATATGGAATGCACCTCTTCACTGTGTGATGTTGGTGGTTCAGTCCCTCTGTGGGGGATGTCTTTTAGTGTTCAGATACTTATATACTTGATTCTGTAACAAACAAAGGTTTGGGGGCAGATTATGTAGAATCTGCTATGTCAGTATCTCTGAGCATCAGGAGAGGAGAAATAAGAATTGCAGTACAATTTTAATCTTTGTGATTTTCTCTGTTGGTTATTTTTTTGTTATATCAATAAATAGAATAATGTATGAGAATATACTTAAAAATGCAATGTGTGAAACCATTTGAAGTAAGAAGGAAAATCTCCTGTAGTCCCCTCAGCCTCTTGGGTATCTAGGACTGCTGATGTAGACACAAATATAAAGATTGAATATGGAGCCATCTTACCCAACAAGGATTTCTGGTCAACTTCTTTCTAGGCCCATTGCCATTTCATTCCTTCTCTTCTCTCATTCATCAAATATTCAGGACATTCTATGGGTGATAAAAACTGAGGTTACAAAGACAGCTAATACACTTGGCCTTAGGAAGTAGTGACTTGTTGGTCTCTATCTACTTCTCTTTGGTCTGTAAATCCTGTTGGAGTAAAACAAAAGAAACTTTACTCTGTTCACCTCTACCTCTAGATGACATCTTCCTGGTACAACTGCAGCTTCCATATGACAATCAGCATTCCTTGAGCACCTGAGTACCTCATTCCTGTGGATTCTGATACCAGGATAGAAGCATCTCCAGAGAAGGGAAAGGTCTTGTTCAAGGTCACACATATTATTTAATACTTTATCCTGAACTCTTGTCTTCTGCTGAGCTAGTGAATGGTAGGGCTCAGGCCAAGGACCTTTTCTCTGGAACACATGACCTCTTCTGAATTTTCTTAAGTGTATCTTTAGTATTGAGGAACCCGCTATTTACTATACCCATCTCTTTTTCATACCAGGAATCCCATAAGCTGGAGTCTATATAAATTAAAAATGTCACCTCCCCAGTATAAGTTGTGGTAGAGCATGGGACTGGTAGAGTGAAGACTGTTTGGTTTCTATTTCAGTGCAGACATGGTGAGAGACTTTAGACATGTCATTGTATATATATAAATAACGTAATAAGCTGTTACCTTTTGGATGGCCTTCAGTGAATCTGGGAAGATCTATGTGCTAAAGAAAGGAATGCAGGGGAAGAAGTGTGGTCCTGGATTGGGATTCCAAAGACATGGTGTCACCTGCCCTCTTTTGTACAATCTTTGGCAAAATCCAATATCTGCTTCCATTTTTCCATTGGTAAAATAGGGAAAGTAATAAGCATTTGTCTCCTTAATCCAATAGAGATTATGGGAAGAAGCCAGTGTAGCTGTAGCAGTCATAGAGAAGAGGAATTGTGAAGTGACTGAGATACTATAGGTCAGGAAGTATGTGCTGAGAAGGAATGCAGCAGAAGAGATGGGGTAGATGGATGACATCAGCAGATGTAAGCAGTAGGAGTTCCAACGGTCTCAGTCTGGCTGTCTTTTCTTGGAGATAGGATCAGTCCTAGTGAATAGTGGTATATATATGGATTGGAAAGAGGAGAGGAGAAATAAGGTCTATAATGTCCTGGAAAGAAGAGAACAAGTGGAAAATTATTCTAGCCTGTTTGAAAGCTATAGACTGACTTCATTTAAGTCTATGTTGGTCTAGGAAAGAGAGAACAAAACCTATCAATATGGAAGGGGTAAGATGGAGAATTAGGGAATAGGGAATAATGAGCAATCGTTGAACTGTCCTTAGAAAAAAATCAAAGTGGAGGTTATGTTTTAGGTTCTTAAAACTATAAAAATCAGTGGGAATCCTTGTGAAGGAACAAGAAAAACATGCTTGAGAATGTCATTGTATTCCTGCAAAGCTTCCACAGGGTACTTTTTCATTCTGGCTAGATAGGCCACAGATATATAGCCAACCTAGCTGCAAGGGAGGCTGGAAAACATTGTCTTTCTATGGGTGACTGTGAGTTCAGTTAAACTTTCTGTTACTATGGATTCTAGTGGACAACTAGAAGTTTTAACCATAAAGATTAAATATTACAATGAGCATACTGCCAGGGACAGAGTAGGAACCCAAAACATGTGGGCTATTTTTTCTATCCATTAACTACACCAGGAACAGAAAGAACAGCAAAGAAAGGATGGGAGGGAGAGGTGAGTGAAGTGGTGTTATTGAAACCTGGGGGAGAACAGCTGACACTTAACAGCAGAGGTATGGGAGGACTCAAGAATTTGGCCAGAGTGGAGACTTACAGTTGCTATTTTGTGCTTCTGTTTCAAATAATCAATGTTTCAAAGACAAGCAAAGTGGAAATGTGAGAAGATGGCATGGTGGTGATGGGTATAGATAAGGCTGAAATGTGTTTAAATGTTTTAAAGAACTCTTGTGTGTATTTACATGGTACTATGGGAATGTTTTTCTTCTAAAATTCTGAAGGAGTATTCGAGGACATGTATGGAAGGCTTTAAAGCCTTATTAGGAATGAAGCTCTGCAAACTTAAAGGACTGACATTATTAATGATCATGATAGTTTTAATATATGTGAAGCACTTTGCCCCTCAAAAGAAAGGGCTTCCACGAATACAAGGCAGTGTGGCAGTAACATACATGAGCTCCCAGTGGAGTGAGTTGCCCTTTCCTAGTGACTGGAGCATCTTTTTCTGGGGCTAAATGGAGGATTAGTGGCCACTTGTAGTTAATGTCACTATTTAGTCGTGGGCTAGAAACACTCTCATTTCCTCTACTATTTTTTCCTCTAGTTTTCTTTTCTTCTTTATTTTTATTCTTCCATCTTGGGGGAAATTTTTTACTCCCTTTACTCCCCAATCCCTCTTTCTTATTTCAAATCCTCTTATCTAAATGGAAGTTTTGGCTCTTGCTATGCCAAGTCAATATTTCCTTGAAGTCTCCATTTGCCTTCTGCAGAAATGGGACAATAGCATCTGTCTCTGGTATATATTCAGAGCTAGGATCATGGTAGGAGTTGAGGAAGAGTATTGGATTTGGAGATAAAACAAGTATTTCCTATTCATTCATGCATTTATTTTGGATAAAGCATTTTCCTTTTTTAAAAACTATGATGTCTCTATTTTTAAAATGACTAATGATACTAAAAAACAAAGATTATATTTGGAAGGATCAACTTACAGATATGAAAGTGCTCCAAGACCAGGAGAGCTCTTCACATATGTTAGCTGTTGTTATTATCTTAAAGGGTGGGGTGGGGGTCCCAGTTTGGCAGGTGAGTGGAAACACAGGAATCTATAGTAATCAGGCCTTCTTACAAATGCAAGAGTTTGTTGGCCTTTGCAAGTAGCTTGCCTTTTTTGGGAACAAGGATGTTTCTCTGAGCCTTCTATTTATTTAACAATTTTAGATGTGTTTATTTGAGTGTGTATTAAATCTAAAATGCTGTCCCAGGGAACTTGATCAGGTTGAGGAAGAAGAAGATGAATTTGTAAATATTAAATTTAGAACCCCAAATTGCTGTATGCTATAAAGAGAACTGATAGGGTTTTATGGTAGAGAATTCTATGGTGTGGGCTGCAGGGAGCTGCTCTCTGCTGACCTTCTTCAGGTTATAGTCCTCAGATGTGACATTTCTGGACTTTTCCCTTATTTATGGTTGGACTTGTGCTTAAGTATCTCAGACACATGAGAGCTCATTTTAATTTAGATGAGTCACTCTAAGTCATTGCCTCATTGTTGCTTGTCTTCTATCTCCAGCTGGGAAGAACATCCCCTGGGCAATGGGATCTGCCACCCACATGTCCCCCACCATCTGCATCTCATCCCAAACAGAGATGAATACCTAAATCATGAGGGAAGGGGCCCTTATGTAAGCCTTCAGCCAGTCACAGAGGGCTCAGCAGAGAGTGTGTTAGTAAAGGTGCAGGGTAGGGGCAGAGAAGAAAACAGGAGACTTTGCTGATCTCTGCAGCAACTGGACCAGCTTATGGGATGCCAGCATCTAGGCCTGCAGGCTGAGTAATGCCAGAAACAATGATATGGGGGCTGACTAGACTTCATCAGGAAGTGTGTTAGTCCTGCTTCCTTCTTATATACACCTGCCTGAGACAACTTGGTGCCATGTTGAATGGCTCACTTAGTACCTACCTTCTGTATTAACCACCTCTTAGAGGGGCCAGCAGGAAGTTTGTTCATATTTACTTCCTTTCTCAGCATTAAAAATTCTTCCCTCTAAAGTAGAACAAGCAATTCCCATGACACAGATCTTGGAAGTCACATTTAGAGATGAGTTGAAGATATCAATGTCAGGTGTTCACATTCTGTTGTTACCCTGGGGTCTCATGGTCTAATTTTGACTAGAAGATGACAGGTGCAGAAGCTGTGTGGTTCAGGGAGGAAAGCCCTGGTTGGGAAGTCAGATTATCTGGACTCTGCTCCCAACCAGATGGGTGACTGTAGGTGAACCACTTCACCTCTCTAGTCTTAGTTTCCTTATTTGTAAAATAAGGGAGATGGATAAAGTAGATGATGTCCCTAGGTCTTTCTAAATCAAATAATGGGATTTTATGCCATATTTTTTGACAACAACACTATATAGATTGTTCTTTTTTCTTATTTTTAAAGAATGGCCAGGAGAGGAAAATGAGAGGTGAATTCTCTGCTGGTAAAATAATACATGATTCCAAAGTTCCTATAAGTTCTTGGCTTAATTTCTCTGTGATTCATGTATAGTTTCTGCAGAACTGAAAGGCCACCTCTGAGACTGGCCTCTAGCCTCTTCCTCATTGGAAAGTCCAAGCAAGTGACTCAGTTGTTCCTCCAATCATCAGTAGGCAAGCAAGAGGTGGAGAAGTTAGGGTTAAGAGAGACACATAGCCTGGGTGCAGTGGTGCATGCCTGTAATCCCAGCACTTTGGGAGGCTGGGACAGGAGTATTGCCAGTTCAAAGCCAGCCTCAGCAATGGCGAGGCACTAAGCAACTCAGTGAAACCCTGTCTCTACATAAAACACACAAAATAGGGCTGGGGTTGTGGTTTAGTGGTTAAGTACCCCTGAGTTCAATCCCCAGTACCAACAACAACAATAACAACCAAAATATAAATAAATAAAATAAAAGAAAGAAAAAGAAAAGGAAAAGAAAAAAAAAAAAAAAAGAACAGAGGCAGACAGCAGGAAACTATTGGAATGGTTGGTACCTGTACTGACTCCGTGCTAGCCTGCCTGACTATATAACCTCATGTTAGTCAGCTTTTCATCGCTATGACAGAAATACCTGAAATAAACAACTTAGAGGAGGAAAAATTTATTTTGAGCTCATAGTTTCAGAAATTCAGTCCATGGTTAGTTGACTCTATCACTCTGGTCCAAGATGAGGAGAACACTATGGTAGGAGGGTGTGGCAGAGGAGTGCTGCTCTGCTCATGGTGTCCAGATAGTAGAAAAATAAAGGGTAAGTGGCTGCAGGGAAGATGAATACTTCCAGGGCACACTCTCAGTGACCCACCTCCTACAACCATGCTCCACCTACCTATAGTTACTACTCAGTCCATTCAAGCTACTTTGGACCACTTAGGTTACAACTCTCATAATTCAATCATTTTACTTCTGAATATTCCTTCATCAACACAGGAGTTTTTGGGGGACATCTCATATCCAAACCATAACATTCCATTCCTAGGCCCCCAAAGCTAAGGTCCATCTCACAATACAAAGTACATTTAGTTTGTCTCCAAGAGTCCCCATAGTATTTAACAGTTTCAGCATCGCTCAAAAGTCCAAGTCCAAAGTCTCATTTGTGACCCAAGGTAGATTCTCTGCTGTGAGCCCCTGTAAAAATCAAGAGCAAGTTATAGGGCTGGGGATATAGCTCAGTTGGTAGAGTGCTTGCCTCACATACACAAGACCATGGATTCAATCCCCAGCACTACCAAAATAAATAAATACATACATAAATAAATAAATAAGCAAGTTACATACATCTGATATACAATGGCACAGAGTAAATAATTCCCATTCCAAAAGGGAGGAGTAGGGGCATAGAAAGGAGTGGGAACAAAACAAGACCTAAATCCAGCTAGGCAAACATTTCCTGTAGTTCTGCCTACAGCATCTGGAGCACATGGTGATGAGATGGTCCTTCAAAAGGTTTTGGCCTTGCTGGTTATAGTGCTCATGGCCTCTCTCATAACTTGGCTCTCTCTGTGACCAGTAGCTTTCCTGGACAGTCCATGTTACATCACAGCTTCACACATTACCCTCTGACAAGCAGCCTACAGGGATTGTGACCCTGCTACACTTTGACTGGCCTCTGAAGTCTTACTTTGAAATCTCAGGGGAAGTCTTCACAACCACCTGACTCCAACAACCTGCATTCCCATAGAACCATGAATGATGCCAAGATCTGCCACCAGCTTGTGCAGTAGTTGGGACTCCTAGGATCATGGTTGCAGCAATCTCTGAGTGCCTGGGTGTCTGAGCATGATGAAACAACTTCCTAGGCCCCCTGTGTGAGCATCCCCAGGATTTCTTCTTAAAGGAAATTTTACTTTTATACTCTTGAGCATGTGATGAGTATGGTCTTACAAATTCCTGAGCCTCAAGGCATCTTTCCTAGTACTTGTGCAATGTACTTAGCATGTCTTTAGTGGCTATAATTTCTTAGTCCCAGTTTTTCATACACTTTTCTGGTCAAACTAAAAATTTAAAAAATCTTTCTGCTCTTGATTCTCACAGTAAACTTGGCTAAAAACTGAGAGCAATAACTACCTGAATGTTGTGCTGAAATGTTCTCCACCAGATAATTCACCAATTACTTTTAAATTCAGCCTCACACAATCTCAGGACATGGACAAAATGTAGGCAAGTTCTTTGCCAGAATATAACATGTATGGCCTCTAGTCCAATAGCCAATACAATTCCCATTATCCTCTGAAACCTCCCCATTTTTAAAGTTTTATTTTAGAAGCTTTCATACATGCACAAAAGTAGAGAGGTAAGAGTAAAGAATCTTCACAGACCCAACAATTGTCAACTCAAGCCCAATCCAATGTAATTGTAATGTTTTTTACACTGACTAACAATGTATGAAAGTTGTGGTGGGTCTACATTATTACCAACATCTGGTCATTCTTTTAATTTTTTGGCATTCATTTAGAGTGAATGGAGTACTACTTCATTGTGCTTTTAATTTTCATTTCCCTGATGTCTACTGATGTTGAGGGTGCATATTGGTCTTTGGGTGTGTATGTGTGTATTTAGCAATTTCTATAGGCATTTTGCACATTTTTAATTGAGTCCTTTATCTTCTTCTTATTGATTTAAAGAAGTTATTTACATATACTGGATATAAGGATTTTTTTTATCAGATATTTAGGCTGTAAACTTCTTTTTCAGTCAGTGACTTGTCTTTTATTTTTCATAGGGGTGCCATTTAGTGACTAGAATTTTTGAATTTTGATGAAAACTAATTTATCAATTTCTTTCCTTTAAATCATATGATTTTTGTGTCTACTTCAAGATTTTGTCAATCTTTTGGGGGACACCTCACATCTAAACCATAATACTATGCATGTTTGTATATGTGTTCATAGGTGTATGCATGCATGTGTATGTGCATGTGCCTGCTTATGTGTGTATGCATCTGAATGTATGTTTGCATGAGTATGCATGTGAGTGCACATTTATGTGTATGTGAGGGCATTGTGCATGTTTGTACATGTGTGTATGTGTGTGTGTGCATGTTCATGTCTGGATAATTTGGCATGTTCTTCATGGATGGTTAAGGTGCCCTCCTCATCTTGCCAACTGTTGTTAAGTAAGTCAGTTAAGTTCTGGCAGGACAGTGATGCCATCCCAGTAATGCTACTAGTGAGTCTTTTGTAAAAGAACTATTCATAGGGTGTGGGCAGAATTAAGGGAAAATTGTAAGGGATGCATTACTCCAGGGCCAGAAGCCTGGGAGCCATTTCTACTCCAGGCATGAGGGGCAAAGAGAAGTGATTGTGGGAGCTCAGAGGGAAGAGTTTTATGGAGAGGGCTGCCTGATAAGGGCTATGGCTTCTGTTTGAGGTAGGCACCCAGCTTGGCTGACCTGGTAGAGAAAGAGCTATGGCAACCCAAACCTGCCATAGTAAACCTGGTTTACTTTCTTCCTTTCTTCCAGTATCCAATTTGGTGCTTCTCAATCTTCAGATTTAACTAAAGCCAAAGGGCAGGCACAGGAACATGTTGATGCTGTCCATAGTGGTTAACCTCCTGCAGCAAAGATCAAGGTAAATATGGATGAGGATTGGATTAGAAAGGGCAAATGGGAGTAGAATCATGGCGTGTTTTCACTACTTGTATGGAGGAAGTACGGCATCTATGGAACACTAACCATCTGCCAGCTCTGTGCCGGACTCCCTGCCTATGCCATTCCTGTAACACAGCTTTCTTTGTTCCTTACCCCAGACCAGAAATGAGATTCAAAAATCTGTTTTGGCTCATTCCCAAGTCACTGCTCTGAGGTTATGCTATGATGACTCTAGTAATTCATGTTCTATCTGCCTAGGGAGGCTCCTGGGTTAATAGATAAATGGAAGTAAAACTTCTGAGCTGCCTTAGATACCCAATTATTTCCAGAAACATAGATTTAAAAAAATCAGCATAAATGTGACTCACTCAAGGATGTTGTCTTCCCTCGATCAGAAGAGAACATGGAGGTGATAATGACCCTGTTACAAAAATAGAGTATGAGAGACTAAGGACAATTCAGTGGGTTGGTACTTCAATTTCAGCTTGGTTCCTTAGTAAGTATACCTGTGGTGTCCCTTCTCAAGGTTCTTACCTGGGGTCCAGAAACCTATGAGGGCCCTTAGATGGAACTGTATTTCATTATAACTGGTTTCTCAAGTATATAACATAATACATTTTAATTCTGGATTTATGGGTGTTCATCAGAGTGGCATAGACATCCATTGTGCAACAGGTTAAGAATCCTGACAAATTAAAAGTTGGTTAGTTGTAGAAGACTTTAGTTTTAATGAGAGTATGAGTAGAAATCACATATCCTTTGTATAGGTCAAGATAGGCACTAACTATGATGTCCAACCTCACTTTTCCCAGTGGGCAAGAAAAATGTGATGCTCTACACTAAACAGAGAGAGAAAAAAAGAAAGCAAGAATGCCAATAGATATTTAATTAAAGAAACATTTATTAAATGTCAGGCATTGTAACAGGTGTTAAACAATAAAGGGAAAAGCTATGGCTATATTGGTCCCTCTTACTGTGTATTCCTTCTTTTTTAAAATATTTTTTTAGTTGTAGATGGACACAATATCTTTATTTTATTTAGTTTATGTGGTGCTGAGGATCGAACCAAGTGCCTCTCGCATGCAAGGGAAGCATTCTACCACTGAGCCACAATCCTAGCCCCTGTGTATTCCTCCTTTATTTGATGTCAGGTTCATTATTTTTGTCAGATGTTGTGGTAGAGTAGGACTGGAAGAACTCAAGATATTTTTGACCCTAGGATGTGTTAAATCATAGAGAAACAAACTCATAGTGCCATGGAATTAGAAGACATATCAGACTCCATGAGGTTCAGTGTCCCACTCTCTTATATAACTTGGGTGACCACTGATCATATGGTTTCTGTCTGACATGTTAGAGAGGCAGAGCCTAAGACTCCGTAGGGCCTAAAGTTACATGCTATTGGTCTTAATTTAGCAATAACAAAACTGCAGCAACAACAGCACCAACATTTACTGAATACTTGCTTTATGCAAGGCACTGTGTTAGACACTTCATTATACCATTCCTGGAACACAATGATTTTTTAAAAATTTTATTATTTAAAAAAATTTGTTCTTTTTAGTTATTCATGAGTGTATAGATAGTAGAGTATATTTTGACATATTTAAACCAACATGGAATATAACTTATTCTAATTAAGATCTCAGTCTTGAGGTTGTACATGATGTGGAGATTGTGGTATATTCGTATGTGATACAGGAAACTTATTGCAGATTAATTCCACTGTTTATTCTATCCCTGTATACCCCTCCCTTCCATTCCTTACCCTTTGTATAATCCACTGAAGTCTTATTCTTCCCTTTGTTCTGTGTTAGTATCCACATATCAGAGAGAACATTCAACCGTTGGTGTTTTGGGATTGGTTAATTTCACTTAGCATGATAGTCTCCAGATCCATTCATTTACTGGCAAAAAGTAAATGGATGGATCTGGAGTATTATTACTAAGTCATAAAGTCATTCTTTTTTATGGCTGAGTAATATTTCATTGTGTATATACACCACATTTTCTTTATCCATTGCTCTATTGAAAGGCACCTAGGTTGGTTACATACTTAGCCATTGTGAATTGAGCTGTTATAAGCATTGATGTGGGCACGTCACTGTATTAGGCTGATGTTAAGTCCTTTGGGTATACACTGAGGAGTGGGATAACTGAGTCAAATATTGATTCCATTCCAACTTCTTTCCAGATTGGTTGCACCAATTGCAGTCCCACCAGCAATGTATGAGTGTACCTTTTCCCTCACCTCCTTGCCAACATTTATTGTTACTTGTATACTTGATTGTTGATATTCTGACAGGAGTGACATGGAAACTCAGTATAGTTTTAATTTGCATTTCTCTAATTGCTAGAGATGTTGAACATTTTTTCATATATTTGTTGACCATTTGCATTTCTTCTTTTGAGAAGAGTCTGTTCATTTCTTTGCCCATTTATTGAATTGGTTATTTGTTTTTTTGGCATTAAGTTTTTTGAGTTCTTTATATATACTGCAGATTAATGCTCTATCTGAGGTGCAGGTGGCAAAGATTTTCTCCCATTCTGTATGCTCTCTCTTCATGCTCTTGATTGTTTCCTTTGCTGTGAAGAAGCTTTTTAGTTTCAATGCCATCCCATTTATTGATTCTTGATTTTATTTCTTGCACTTTAGGAGTCTTGATAAGGAAGTCAGTTCCTAAGTTGACAAGATGGAGTTTTTTTTCTAGTAGACACAAGGTCTCTAGTCTAATGCCTAGATCTTAGATGCATTTTGAGTTGAGTTGTGTGCAGGGTGAGAGGGGTTAAATTTCATTCTGCTACATATGGATTTCCAGTTTTCCCAGCACCATTTGTTAAAGAGACCATCTTTTCTCCCAGTATGTTTATAGCACCTCTGTCTAGTATGAGATGATTATTTATCTCTGTGTCTTTATTTTATTCTATTTGTCTTCATGTCTGTTTTGGTGCCAATACTGTGCTGTTTTTGTTACTATAGCTCTGTAGTGTGATTAAAGGTCTGGTATTGTGATGCCTCCTGCTTTACTTTTCTCACTAAGGATTGCTTTGGCTATTCTGGGCCTCTTATTTTTCAAATGAATTTTATGACTGCTTTTTCTATTTTTGTGAAGAATGTCATTGGAATTTTAATAGGAATTTCATTAAATTTGTATTGCACTTTTGGTAGTATAACCATTTTGACAGTCATGCATTGGTAGATGGGGGGCCACAGCATGGTCGGTCTCCTCCTGTGTGCACCTGGTCTTGGTCGGTCTGCTCTGCCTCCTCCGTGCACTGGTCCAGGGTTCGTCTCTGGTGTTAGTTCTTTGAAAGTCTGGTAAAACTCAGCTGATAATCCATCTGGTCCTGGGCTTTTCTTTGTTGGTTGGCTTTTGATGGCATCTTCAATTTCATTGCTTTAAGTTGATCTGTTTAAATTTTCTATTTCCTCCTGGTTTAATTCAGGTAGGTCATATGTCTCTAGAAATTTGTTGATGTCTTCATGTTTTCCTACTTTACTGGAGTATAAATTTTCAAAAGTTTCTGATTATCCTCTTTATTTTAGTGGTGTCTGTGGTTATATTTTCTTTTTCATCATGAACTTTAATAATTTAAGTTTTTCCTATTTTGTTTGGTTAGCATGGCTAAGGGTTTATCAATTTTGTTTGCTTTTTCAAAGAACAAACTTTCTGGTTTGTTGATTTTTTGAAAAATTGTTTTTGGTTTCAATTTCATTGATTTTGGCTCTGATTTTAATTATTTCCTGTCTTCTACTGCTTTTGGTGTTGATTTGTTCTTTTTCTAGGGTCTTGAGATGTAATTGTAAGTTATTTATTTGGTGACTTTCTGTTATTCTAATGAATGAGCTCAATGCTATGAACTTTCCTCTTAGCACTGCCTTCATAGTGTCCTAGAGATTTTGATATGTTGTGTTGCCATTCCCATTACCTCTAAGTATCTTTTTTTTTTTTTAACCTCACCCCTGATTTCTTCTGCTATCCATTGATCATTCAGTAGCAGATATTTAGTCTCCAGATGTTAGAGTACCTTCTATTTTTTATTTTATTGTTTGTTTCTAATTTCATTGCATTATGATCTGGTAAAATGCAAAGTATTTTCTCTATATTTTTGTTTTCCTAAGAGTTGCTTTGTGGCCTAAGATGCATTCTATTTTAGAAAATGATATGTGTGCTGCTAAGAAGTGTATTCAGTCATCGATGGATGAAATATTCTATATATGTCATCACATCTAAATTATTAATTGTAGTTTTTAGTCCCATATATTCTTTATTTACTTTTTGTTTGGATGATCTATGTGGTGATGAGAGAGGGGTGTTAAAGTCATCCAGTATCATTATGTTGTGGTCTATTTGATTCTCAAAATTGAAAAGGGTTTTTTTGATGTACATAGATGCTCCATTGTTAGGTGCATAAATATTCATGATTGTTATTTTTGATATTTTATAGTTTCTTAAGCAGTATGAAATGACCTTTTTGTCCCTTCTGATCAATTTTGGCTTGAAGTCCACTTTATGTGCTATGAGAATAGAAATCCCTGCTTGTTTATGAGATTCATGTGAATAATATATTTTTCCCCATCATTTTGCCTTCTATCTTTGCCTATGAGGTGAGTCTCTTGGAGACAGCATATTGTTTTTTTTTTTTTTTTAATTGTCTTGTTTTTTTTTTTAACTGAAACTGCTAGTCTGTGTCTTTTGATTGATGAATTTAGGTCATTAATATTCAAGGTTATTACAGAAATGTGATTTGTATTCCCAGTCATTTTGGTTTATTTCTGATTTTTAAGTTGACTTAGTTTCCCCTTTGATTGACTATTTCTTTAGTGTAGTTTCTCCCTTTGGTAGTTTTCCCTTTTATTTTTCATTTCTTCTTCATGAAATATTTTATTGAGCATGTTTTTTAGTGCAGGCTTTCTAGTTGTGAATTCTCAACAGTTTTTTTTTTAATCGTGGAAGGTTTTTATTTTATCATCAAACCTGAAGCTTACTTTTTCTGGGTATAGCATTCTCGGTGTCATCCAGTTTCTTTCAGAGCTTCATAAATATTATTCAAAGACTGTCTAGCTTTTATGATCTGGGTTGAGAAATCAACTAAAATCCAGATTGGTTTACCTCTAAATGTGATGTGTCACTTTTCTCTTATTAGAGAACCCTATTGGGTTTAAACCCTATTGGGTTTAAAATTTTATCTTTATTCTGTATGTTGGTAGTTTTTATAATAATGTGCTTTGGTGTGGGTCAGTTGTAATCTTGTATATCTGGAGTCCTGTAAACCTCCTGTTTTTAGTTTTCCATTTTATTCTTAAGGTTTGGAATTTTTCTGATATTATTTCATTCAAAATGTTGTGCATTCTTTTGGTTTGTATTTCTGAGACATCATCAATCCCAATAAATCATAAATTTTGTTGTTTCATGTTATCTCATATTTCTTTTTTTCTTAAATTTATTTCTTTTTATTTATTTATTTATTTATTTTTAAAAAATATTTTTTTGTTGTTGATGGATCTTTATTTTATTCATTTATTATTTATATGTGGTGCTGAGGATCAAACCCAGTGCCTCACACATGCTAGACAAGCGCTCTACCACTGAGCTACAGCCCCAGCCCCTATTTCTTTTTATTTCTTAAAAGAAAAGAATGCACTTCAAGCCATAGTACACTTAAGAAGCACAATTTCCCATTTCTCTGGTAGTAAACAAGACAGGGTCACACCATTTGTGTGTCTTCATATATGTACCTAGGGTAGTGATGTTTATCTCATTCCATCATCTTTGCTACGCTCATATTCCTTCCCTTCCCCTACCTCCTATTTGCCCTATCCAAAGTTCCTCCATTTCTCCCATGATCCCCACCCCACCCCCATTATGTATCAGCATCCACTAATCAGTGAAAACATTTGGCCTTTGGTTCTTGGGAGTGGTTTAGTTCACTTAGCATGATGTTCTCCAGCTCTATCCATTTACCTACAAATGCCATAATTTTGTTCTCTTTTATTGCTGTGTATATATACCACAGTTTCTTTATCCATTCATCTATCAAAGGGCATCTAGGTTGTTTCCACAGTTTGAGATTGTGAATTGTGCTGCTATAAATATTGAGATGGCTATGTCACTGTAGTATGCTGTTTTTAAGTCCTTTGGGTATAGACCAAGGAGTGGGATAGCTGGGTCAAATGGTGGTTCCCATTCCAAGTTTTTAAAAGAATCTCCATACTGCTTTCCAGATTGGTTGCACCAATTTACAGTCCCACCGGCAATGTACGAGTGTGCCTTTTCCCCCACATCCTTGTCAGCACTTACTGTTGCTTATATTATTGATAACTACCATTCTGACTGGCATGAGATGGAATCTTAGAGTAGTTTTGATTTGCATTTCTCTAATTGCTAGAAATGTCGAACATTTCTTTATATATTTGTTTATTCATTGTTTATCTTCTTCTGAGAAGTTTCTATTCAGCTCCTTAGCACATTTATTTATTGGGTTATTTGTTTTTTTGGTGTTAAGTGTTTTGAGTTATTTATATATCCTGAAAATTAGTGCTTTATCTGATATGCATATGGCAAAAATTTGCTCCTAAAATGTAGGCTCTCTCGTCACCTCATTGATTGTTTCTTTTGCTGAGAAGCAGCTTTTTAGTTTGAATCCATCCCATTTATTGATTCTTGATTGTATTTCTTGCACTTTAGGAGTCCTGTTAAGGAAGTCAGGACCTAATCTGATGTGATGAAAGTTTGGGCCTACGTTTTCCTTTATTAGGTGCGGGGTCTCTGGTCTAATTCCTAGGTCATTGATTCACCTTGAGTTGAATTTTGTGCATGGTGAGAGATAGGGTCTTAATTTCATTGTGTTGCATATGGATTTCCAGTTTTCCCAGCACCATTTGTTGAAGAGGCTATATTTTCTCCACTGTACATGTTTGGCACCTTTGTCTAGTATGAGATAACTGTATTTATATGGGTCTGTTTCTGTGTCTTCTACTCTGTACCATTGATCTACATGTCTATTTTGGTGCCAATACCATGCCATTTTTGTTACTATACCTTTGAAGTATAGTTTAAGGTCTGGTATCATAATGCCTCCTACTTCAATCTTCTTACTGAGGATTTCTTTGGATATTCTGGGTCTCTTATTTTTCCAAATGAATTTTATGATTCCTTTTTCTATTTATATAAGGAATGACGCTGGGATTTTAATTGGGATTGCATTGAATCTTTATAGCGCTTTGGGTAGTATTTTGACGATGTTGATTATGCCTATCTAACAGCATGGGAGATTTTTCCACCTTCTAAGGTCTTGTACAATTTCTTTCTTTAGTGTCCTGTAGTTTTCATTATAGAGGTCTTTCACACCTCTTTTGTTAGATTGATTCCCAAGTTTTTAATTTTTTTTTGAAGCTATTGTGCATGGGGTAGTTTTCCTGATTTCTCTTTCAGAGGATTAATCACTGATGTATAGAAATGCAATTGACTTATGGATGTTGAATTTATATCCTGCAACTTTGCTGAATTCATTTATTAATTCTGGAAGTTTTCTGGTGGAATTTTTTGGATCCTCTAAGTATAGAATTGTGTCATCAGCAAATAATGATAGTTTGAGTTCTTCTCTTCCTATTTGTATCCTTTTAATTTCTTTCATCTGTCTAATTACTCTGGCTAGTGTTTCAAGGACTATGTTGAATAGAAGTGGTGAAAGAGAGCATCCCTGTCTTGTTCCAGTTTTTAGAGGGAATGTTTCCAACTTTTCTCCATTTAGGATGATGTTGACCTTGGGTTTAGCATAGATAGCTTTTACAAAGTTGAGGTATATTCCTACTATCCCTAGTTTTTCTGGGCCCCAGCAGGTGTCCCAAGCTTGGGGTTCCCCAACTAAAGATGCTGATTGCTGTATTGAGGATACTCCAAGATGGCAATGAAGGTGTCCCACAATGGAAGTGTCTGCTTTCAGAGATAGGATGTCGGGCTGGGCCCGATGGTGGTGTTGGATGATGTGTTTGGTGATGTCCCCAGATCCTGTCCAGTGTCCCCAGGTCCTGGTGAACAGGGGAGCTCCATACTGATAGATGGAGGTCCATTCAGGAACAGCAGCCAGGGCTCCTGTGTGGTAGCTGGGGGTCCCACATGGGAGCATCAGCTAGCTGTCCTGCATGGGTAGGTGACCAGAGGTCCTACACAGTGTGTAGGTGCTGGAGCAGGCGGTCCTATGTGGGAGCAGGTCCTGCATGGGAGTGGGTCCTGTGCAGATGCTGGGTCCTGGAGACCCACGTGGGCACAGGGCTGGAATTCCTGCATGGGAGCAGCTGTTGGGGTCCTCTAATAACTCACAGGGAAACAGTATTCCCACTGCTTTAATCCTTGGTCATGGAGAGACTAGGAACACAGCATCTGTCTAGGCTACCATCTTGGATCCCCATCTTATCCCACATTTCTTGAAAGTTCTGTTCATAGTCTCAACTTGTTTTCTTCATGGTCAACTTTATTTTCAAGATTATATGTTTTGTCTTCATTGCCTGAAACTCTGTCTTCCAAGTAGTTAGTCTGTTGGTGATGCTTTCTGTTGAGTTTTTAATTTGGTTTATTGATGCCTTCATTTTGAGGATATCTGATTCTTTTTCACGATCTCTACCTCCTTATTGAAGTGATCTTTCATGTCTTGGATCTTCTCTCTGATTTTACTCCTTACATTGTCTTTTACCTCGCAGATCAGTTTAACTATGAACTTTCTAAATTCCTTCTCTGACATTTCTTCCACTGTAATATTATTGGATTCTGTTAATGAGCTATTTTGTTTGGTTTGGGATGGTTTGCTCCCTTGCTTTTTCATACTTGTTTGTATGTATACCCATTTTTCATTAAGAATCTGAGGCAGCAGAACTTCTACCCTATGAATTTATGGTGTCCTTGAAGTTTCTGGTACCTCACAGTTTAGGAGGAGACAATAACAACCAATGCAAACAATATATAGCATTAAACTAAATACTTAGTTCCTATTATGACATCTACAGTGTTAACTGGCAGTATAAATATGGCAGTACAAACAAATAGTATGGTAAGAAATTGCCAATAGTAGAAACAGTATGTTTGCAAAAGGCTTTGCTATTTCAAAAAGGTGGAGAGGGCAAAAGCAAAAGAGATATAGGGCACAATACCTGTGAGGGAGGAGGAGAGTGGTAGGAAAAAGTTAAAGGAAGAGTGAGAGAGAACAATAGAATTTGGCTGTTAGCAAAAGAAGAAAGGAAGAGAATCAAGAGAAATAGAGAACAGAAAAATAATACAAAACAAAAAATAATATAAAACAAAGCCAAACATACTGATCAAAAACCCTAGCCTTCAAAAGACAGAGTCAAGAAAAAACTACCCTCAAGGAATGCTAGAAATGAGAAAACTGAGACAAATATGTCTATGTACAAATCTCCATGGACCATTCAGCACACAAAAATTAAGAAAAAAGGTTCTTGATAGAAGAGTAAGAATCATTGTGATGGTTAAAAAATTGTCTATAATATTATGTGTTGGTTGTCATTCATTTCCCAATTGTCTTTCCTTTTTTTTTTTTTATACTGGAGGATTTTCCACTGAGCCACATCCTTAAGTTGCTGAAGGGCTCACTAAGTTGCTGAGGCTGCTTTGAACCTGAGATCCTCCTGCCTCAACTTTCCAAACTGCTGAGATTATAGGCATGCGCCACCTTGCCTGGCCACTTTCCATTCTGTGTTGAGGTATGTATTGCATGCAAGGCAGTAGTCAGGGGCTGTCAATTCCTTGTTTGTGGAGCTAGTCAGGTTTTCTGTTCTGTTTCCCCTCTTCAGCAGTATGAGGTGGGGCGGGTTGGAGAGTGTCCTTTACTCCATTCATAGGGAGGGGTTGCTGTCCAGTTCTGTGTAAGAGGTTCCAGAGGCA
Organism: Geosciurus inauris; assembly: GCA_004024805.1. Classification (NCBI taxonomy): domain Eukaryota; kingdom Metazoa; phylum Chordata; class Mammalia; order Rodentia; family Sciuridae; genus Geosciurus; species Geosciurus inauris. The sequence goes on from PVHX01007939.1 coordinate 38,703, forward strand.
GAGCTCCTAGAGGTGGGGATTGGGTCAAGCTTGACCCTAGGTGCTTTGTTGGATGACGTTTGGACTGAAGCTTTTAAATCAGCACACCTCTGGAGCCACTGCTTCCAATCCGTGCTGGGAGCTTAAGAGCTGGCATCTCCTCTGGGTTCCACTCCAGCGGCAGAGGAACCCATTCTTTGACCCCCTCTGTCTCGGTGGCTCCCGTATACTGGCCTCCTTGGCTTAGTCCCAAAGTGCATATTCACTCCCCACATCAAGTTCCCCACTGTCCCTGGCTCGTCCTGTGAACTGCAAGCTTCAAAAAGCGAGAAGCACCCAGGATCTGCCAGATCTGAGTTTACTGAATTCCTCTGGGTACAACAGGTCTGAATGTCACCTGGTTTTCTAGTCACACTCTGGGTCTGTGGCAGACTTCTGTCAGGTCAGGTTTTCAGACCCAGCTGGAATGGTACAGGTTGGGCTCCTAGGTTTCCACCCACATTCCTCTCTGCAGGCTCCTGGAAGACACAGCACTGTTCCCACATGAGAATATAGTGTAGCTCACCCACTGGATCAGTTTGACAATGTCTTTGGTTATTGATTTCTGTTTCAAGACATGCCATGGTGACATCTGAAATGCGGGGTTTCTTAGTCCCCCTCTCTGATTTTCCCATGATGGACTTGCACTGGAGGCCGCAGGTGCCAAAGGTGAGTTGTTTTCGTTCTTACTCTTTTTTTTTTTCAGTTTAAAATTTTATTCTATCCAAACTTTGGAGTTCCTAGGCTGTTCTGAGAGTCCAGTACTAAATCCCAGTAAGATTTCTCTTTTCACTCACCTCAAAGAGATGCTGTTTGTCTGCTTTCCTGGTCTCACCCCATGGAGCAGCTTGGAAAGCATCCTCTGCTCTGCCATCTTGACCCTTCTCATGGAACAGTGTTTAAACACACAATCTCTTTTGATCACCAAAATGACTCTGTGGGGTTGGTAATATTACTCAGCCTCACAGATGGATGATTTATTAATTTTTCCCTTCTAGCTATGGTCACATATTTTGTGTGTACATGCACATGTGTTTGTATAAATATGTGTTTTTATATAAAATAAATATAAAGTACTCCTCCACATCTGGCCTCACCAGTGGGGCCCAATGAACAGTGTAAAGACTCTAACAGGACATTATTGTGGGTGTCACAGGCAGGGCAATCATTCAGGGTCTTTTATAATTTATTTGACATTCTCTTGAAATTCTCCTTTATCTTTCCAGAAAATTTAGTGGGAATTTAGTGCACACGTTCACCCTTACCACTTCCTTTCTTTAAGTGATGTTAATCTAGATGTATCCTTCCTATCTTTCACGTAGTATACAAACATATATGCAAAATAACCATACAAATATGTTTATACAAAGATTTTGACCTTCATATGAAATAGGGTTTTTTTTTCCCCTCTGTAATTTTGTTTTTCCCTCCTCAGTCAATAATATTTCATGGAAATTTCTGCAAGTCCATTTTTTAAAAAATTCAAATACACTTTCAGTAGTGGCCTCAAAGTCCCTAATGTATTTAACCGCTTCCCTATCTTTGGGCATTTTCTTTGCTTCTAGATTCTTTATTTTATTTTTTTGGTTCACTCGGATCAATGTTGCAAGAAACATCCTTGCAGATATATCCTTATGAGGATTTAAATTCATAACAGATGTTGTCAGATTGTTTTTAGGAAAGGCTGTAACAATCCATATTTTCACCAGCAGTGTTTAAAAGTCCCTCTTCCCTGCATCCTTTCAGATAATGCAATATATCCCTTCTCCTTAGACCACCACTGCTTCATGCATTTTTCAAATTCAGAATTTCAGTTGACTGTGATGTCCAACTTCAGATGACTTATAGCTGATTGGTGACATGATGGCCTGTCAGTTCATAATGTAGTTTGTGAAAACATCAGTAGAGGATGGAACTGGTAAGAAATGTTTCAAATCTCAAATCTTATTGCAGGAACAAACTCAATTCACACTTCATCAGTTACATGGCAGAGGTTAATGACACGACACTTCGAAATCCTTCCAAGGATATTTCTAGGAGATTGTGTGTCAAGCATCGTCTGGTGTGACTTGCCTCTTAAGCCAGCATTGGATGGAAGCTCCAGAGCCCTTAGATTGGGCATTGTTAGAAAGAAGACTTCCTCCTGGGGTTCCATGACTTGAGGTGGTGCTGGGAGGTGCCATGGCATTGTTGATGGAAAAGGGTATCCTCACAGTCTGTAGGCAGACTCCTCCCCTGTGAAATAAGGAGGGCATATTCTATGGGTGCCTAAGTTCTTTCTGAATGTGACACTGGGACAATCTGTGGACCAAGAGGGAAAAACGTCAACACAGGAATCGCATAGAACAACAGCGTTGGCTTTGGGGAAAAATAAAGAAAATTCTTTATAGTTCAAATTAATTCTATTATATTAACTTAACTGCTTTTTATTACTAAATGAGAATTGAACTGTTTTGTTTTCTTCGAAGCTGAATGCTGAACACATCATGGGCCAAGTTCCTGTTTAAAAAAATAAAGTGCTTTGGAATTTTTTAAAGTGATCACTAGATGGCAGAATTGTCCCACAGTGTTAATAAAACTACACTGCATTTTCAGGGAAAGTGAATCTGCAGGAGGAAGCTACTGCTCAGTAAGGGGAAATAGACAATGATATAGCTAGAAGGGACTTCTGGAATTATCTAGTTTGTTCTGTATTATTTTAATTGCACAAATGATACATAAATGCGTTTTAGTTGTAAAGGCCTCAGGTTTATACATATCTTCCTTCCCTTCCTCCTTTACTTCTGTCTCTGCTATGCTTGTTTCCTGTCCCAGAGAAAACCATCTTTAACACTTTGGTGTATTTCCTTATGGTCCTTTCCATGCAGATATGCACATATATGTATGGACATCTACTTAAGTATCTTTTCTTGATAAACATGAAGGCAACGTCTCCATTTTGTAAATGAAGAATGACAGTGTAGGATTGGGAGCTGGTATTGTTTTGTGGAAAGAGCCAGTGCCGTGGAGTGACACAAATTTGGATTTAAAATTGTAATTTTGAAAAAATAGTTACCAGCCTTGCCCAAACTATTTAGCTGTCTCTAGCCTTAATTTGCTCATTTTGCAAGCTGTCCAGGTATCTGAAATCAAATGAATACATGCAGGTACTCTTAGCTCAATGTTTGGCATTGAGAAGGTTGACATGGCCATGGGCGTTAGTTTTCCTCCCTATCGGTCTTTTTTGCCAGGGTCACACAGCTCATTAGTGGAAGAGCACAGTTCTATCCATCTCACATCTCCTAAGAAGCTTCAAAGCTGTGAGCACATGTATAAACATGTGATCATATGCAATCTTCAGCTTCATGACCCAATAGCCAATAAAGAGGAATTCTACTGTTGCCGAAGCCTTCTCTGGCAACTGGATTGCGTGGTTCTGTCTATGTTCAGGGAAGAGGTGGTATTTGAGAGCTGGAGGGAAATGTCAAGATATAAAATGAAATTCAGGAAGGCTCAGCTGATGGGTTCAAGTTCAGACTCAGTTCAGTTCTGTAAATTTGTGCCAACTCTTAAAGTCTCTGTGCCTGAGTTTCTTTATTTGTAAAACTGGAAGGATGAATCAGGACCCCATTAGAGCTTCTACTAGTGCAGAGATGAATGAGCCATGAAGCTTGTGATGCTTTCCTTTTGTCATATTTTCTCCAAAGCTAAGAGCCAAATTGAATGTGAATTGAAACCAGTCTCTTTGTCCTGATGTTTCTGGGGTACGTCATTTCATGGTTTCATGTTGGTTCTTTTTGTCATGGTCTCGGTTGTGGATCTTTGAAGGTGGCAGTGAGGAAACAGGCTGAGGTGCTTGCTTATCCAGGCATGAGGGGCTTTAAACATTGCACTTTGGGGTGACACAGATGCGGAGGTTTTCCTAATATATTTTAAATGTCTTACTTCAAGTTTTGCATAACAATCCCTGATAATTCCTTTGGTCACTTTAGAACATATTTTCAATTAAGTGTTTAAAAATTCATATTTAAAAATAATTAAGATTATATTATTTGTACCTGAGAACAGTCTCTGATTTGAAAAGCAGCAGGTACTGTGGACATTAGTTCACTGGTATTTCACTTATTTTTTTTTTTAGAAACACAAATTTATTTAGGGATGCAGATACACATTCAAGTGTGAATATAGGCTATCTTGGGGAAGACAAGTTGAATGGAATTTAAAAAAAAATACAATGTTAAAAACATTAAAAAACCAATCAAGCAACAAACAAGAAACATAAAACAGAATACAGAGTAACAGCTGATGTGCTTCAGTCAAGAAAACTTTCCTGAAATATTAAGCTGGCTTAGGAAGAGACTAGATGTCAGGCAGTGCGGGTCCTAGGGGCAGGCCAGCGGCTCTGCAAGTTGATGAATTTGATCTGTCTCCCAATAGACTTAAGCTGCATTGGATGAGGTCAGACGTCTTGTGCCTCTGCCTCACTGTGAGCTGCTGAATGAATGACAGCTCTTTTCTTCTTTTCCTTGTAGATGTGAATGTCACGTATGACCACCACAGTGGCCTCAGGAAGAGAAAGGTTCTGTTACCAGCTTCAGAGATCACAGCCTGTGGAGGTATATGCACTTTCCTCAACTTTTGTCCATGAAATGGGAATTCTCTCTCTCTCTGCTCCCTATCCTGCTTAAATCAACTCTGAGTAGTCTAACAGGGTTTCTGGGATGAGTCCTGAATTCTCCCAAAGGGACCATCTCTGGAACTCCCTGAACCTGTTTTTAGGACCACCCAATAGTGCCTGCAGGGATACAGAGGGGTGTATTTTCCAATTAGATTGAAAGGATATAGAAATAGACTTCATAGTAGAATCTTTCAGTCTCTCTCCAAAGCAGCTTCTTTACTGCTAATGCTAGAATTAGCTTGCAGTGGAATAAGTAGACTGACATTGCTGTGGTGGTCAGTTGCTTTCACTCCTGACAGGGAAGGTAGGGGGCTGACTGAGGCTTCGGGATTGAAACACATCTCTTGCCATGATGCAAACACTGAGCTTTCGAAAAGGAAATGTGCTTACACTGTGGGGCTATGGAGGAACCTCTTCATATCCCTGCATAAGGGAATTAAATAAGCTTTGACCAAGTGTCCCTTGAAGAGGCTTAAAAGAATGACTTATTTGTCATTTTTAAGGTAGAGACAGGTATTGTCCACAGTTAAGGCTGTGAAGTGTGCACCTAGTAATTCTATTTAAATAGAATTTCTTCTTCTTTCTGCATGAATTGCTCTCAACAGTGTTTCGGTATCTTCCTTGCCAACCATCTCCCATTGGAGAGTCATGTTTCTGAGTAGAGCTGTACCTGAGCCATTCAGGTAAAAGCTGCCCAGAATTAAGCAGAAGCAAGTCTGCTAGCAACAGTGGTGTTTAAATGGTTGCTATCTTGCCTCTGCAGGGAGCCGGGCAGCTTTTTAAAAATGTAAAGTCAGCTAAATTGGTGCAGTGCAGAGAACTGATTATGAAAGCTTCATTATTAAATTCTATCTCTTTAAATGAAATGATTTTCAACATGCTAACAGTTTAGATGTCAAAGGAGAGGGAAGAAAGGCCAAGCTGGAAAAAAAAAATCATTTTCCCAAAACAAGAGCTAATTTCACAATGAAAAGTAACACCAGCTTTGAACTGCAGTGGTGGGTACTGAGCATTGCTGCAGATCAGGGCTCCAGGGCCAGTGTGCAGGCAGTCAGCCTTGTCATGTGGGAGGAGCTTGTGACCAAGATAACCTTGAGGTTCCACTGGGCTTGCCTGAACTGGAGACAGCCCCCTTCCAGATTCTAGGTCCCTCCCCTCCCTTTTCTTAGACCATTTATTTTATTTCACTTTCCATTGAAAATTCTCTGACCCTTTGAGATGCTAGTCTTCTCCTTGCCTCTTACCAGTTTTATAAGCCAGGAATGTCTTGCTCAAGGATCTAGAGCCATCCATTTGAAATGTAATCATCAAAAAGATAGCACCCCAACTTCCTGAGCAGTAGGGGAAGGTAGGAGCCTAGCTTTGATAAGCATCAATTCACAATGACCATCCTCAGGCCTATCATAGCCTCCAGCACGTATGTACTGGCTCACCCAGCCCTTAACAGCTCACCTGTCTTTTCTTGCAGCAGCTGAGTTCGAGCCACCCCTGTATTACAGTGGTCTTGACAAAGTGTTCCTTGTTTCTTCAAGTCCATCTGGTGCAAATTTTTGACACTGCTGTATTCAAATCCACCCTTTTGGGGGCTCTGGAATCCCACAACTCCCTGTGGAGGAGCAACCTCTTCTCCCCAGATGGAGCCACTCTGGGACGTGTGCTACCAGCTTCACTTCCAGGTTGCAGGAATTCCTTTCTGGTCCCTGCTGCTTTCCATCTGGTACCTGGAAAAGCTCACACCAGGGTTTTCTTATCAGGTAGTTTAGGAGGAAAACAACTGTAGAGAGAGTCAAAGGAAGAACAAGGAAATAAGATTTTAATTCAGAGGTTCTGCATGCTTTCCCAGGACCCTCACTCCCTAAGCCAGTCTCTCTCCCAGGCTTGTCACTCCCAGATTCCTGGGAAATCTATAAATCTACTTGCTCACTGTTAATTAGCCCCCAATAAATAGATTAGGCAGAGAGATATGATATCTTGAGGAGGGTAATTTAGGGAACTTCCCAGCATTATCTATTGGTCAGACAGTGAAGACCACATCAGCCTGAGGATCTGGAGACTGATCAGACAACCAGACCCTGTCTTAAGATCACTGGACTGATATCCTTCCTACATACCTTTCCATACCCAGCCCTCACCAAGTTTCCTTTAAAAGAAGAGCTTGGAACCCCCAAATCCTGTCTCTCATTCTCAAGATGGCCCACATTCTCCCTTAAATGTGTATTCCTTGCTTCACCTTCAAAGTTTTCTTTCTCTCTCTTGAGATTGCCCCCTTTCTCCCTTGAATGTGTATCTACTTTTCTAAATAAACCTCTGTCTATGCCTCTGGCACATACTGAAATTCATTCCAATCACATAAGCCAAGAACCCCACTGTTCCCTTCTCTCCAGGAACTCCTCGGGCCTTCCTTCAGAGACATCTCTTCTCCCATGACACTTAGAAGTGGTCACGCAGGGTAAGGGAAAGGGAAGGGGCTGTATCCATCCTTATCCCTTGGTCACATCTTGGTTCTCATCTCTATCTCCACATGCTTCCACAATTTTCTTTTAAATATCCATTTTTATTTCTTGGGTAGGGAACAAATGAGAAACCATGTGCAACTGCAGGAGAGAATGTCTCTCGTGCATTGGAGTCCCAGGAGGGGATGGCTGCATGGTTTTCCTTTGGGAAGTGTAGCTCACTGTGTGAAGATCTGCTAAGCTTGGTGCTGAAGAGCCTGGATCATAGACTCCACCTGCCTGGGTAAATTCTCACCTCTGTTGCTCAAGGAGTGACATTGGGTGAGCTGCTGTGGCCTCCCCCAGTACCTTAGTTTTCTTCCCCGTAAAATCAGGGGTAAGAATAGATAGGATTATTGGGAGGACTATCGACTTGCATGCGAAATGCTTAGTGCAGTACCTAGCTCACGATTAGCATTCAATGCATCCTTATACATATTTATCTTTATAATACACACTTTTTTTTCTTCCTTGGAGGAGGCATAAGCAATTGTTAATAAAACAGCCTTTGAGAAGAAACAGTAAGGAGGGCAATATTTTCTTTTCGTTTCATACTTCCTGCATTATTTCAATTTTTAAACTATATACTTCTTTTCTTCTTCTTCTTTTTAAAATTACTTTTCTTTTTTCATGCTGGGGATTGGACCCAGGGCCTTCCAAATGCTAAGTGAGTGTTTTACCCCTGAGACTTATCTTTAGCCTCTACCTACTTCTTTTATTTCAAGATTTTAATTAAATATTTTCAACCCCTCTGGCAACTAAGGGAAATAACTAGATGATGACATAGAAAGAAATTCTTTTCTAGAGAAGAATCAGTGCGATTTCAGAGTTAAAATTTAATATCAAAGATACCATTTTAAAAATTGAAAACAAACACGTGAAACAAATGCTTTTTATTGCCTAATCTCTTCCCTTCTCCTGTGACCTTTTGATTGACCTAAATGCAGGGTGGCACTATGACATTTTTCTGGGGGAGAAAAAAAATGTATGGCTTTAAACCTGATAACAGAGTTCTCATTGGGGTGAGGTTTTTACCTTTGTTTAGGAAAATTTGAGGTGAGGAGTTTAGAGATAGAAAAGAATCAGAAAGTTGACCAGTGGAAGGGTCTGGTGGGAATGGTCCAGGGGCTCTTTTGAATGGGGTGTTGTGTATTTGATTCTAGATGGTTTGTTGTACAATATTATTCCTCCACAGTCACTGTTCATGGAACTGCTGTTGTGAAAATGTTTGAGGAAAATGAAGGAAAGAATTTTGCTGAAAAAAAAAATTAGCCTTCAGAAGACTGACTTGAGGAAGATAATTATTTAGGGGCAAGAAGGAGTGAAAGCTAGAGGTGTCAAGGGGGAAGAAAAAGCAACCTCTTTGAGAAGTACTGGGAGGTTGAATTCCCTGCTGTGTGAGGAGTAGGAGGTTGAAGCCATTTCCATTTAAATGCTGGGTAGAGAATTCTAATTGTTCTACAACCTCTATTCCTGCTTTTAACAGTAGACCTCCCTCAGCCTCACCAGGTACATTACCGCAGTGCTGAACTGTGTATTTACCTTGCTGCTGGATGTGCCCCTTTGATCTCATGTCTTGCCCATGGAGCGTGAACTGAATATACAATGTGTGCAATTTCTATTTCACCTCCTTGGAAGGAGATGATTTGTCTTTCTCTCCTCTTTTTCTCCATTCCATAGTCTAGAACATGGAAGGGGTGATAAGTCCTCTTTGGGTGCATTGATAAGGACAGTACTTAGAAGGCTTGTTAAAGCACATGTTGCTGGGCCCCACTTTGGAGTTTCTGATCCAGTAGCTTTAGGCTGGAGTCCCAGAATTTGCATTTTTAACAAGTTCTTGGGTGATGCCAATTTGCTGCTTCAGGGAACACAAAGTAGAAGGAGCCCAAGTCCCTGTTACTCTTATGGGGGTGAGCCACATAACTCCCTGTGTCACCTTTGGACTATTACCATAGGGTGGAATAAACATCTATCTACCTTGTGTGAGCCACAGTGTTTTATTTAGCAGCTGAACCTTGTCTTAATAAGTAAAACAGGTGAGGATGTGGGAACGCCTGCACTGCTGGCCTCTAGGTTCAACATGGGTAACTTTTATTTGGAAAAATAATAAAACAAAGGCAATTGCTTGTTTAACAATATAATGACTTTTTTTTTATGGGAGTCTCCCAGGTAGGCAGTGGACTGAAAACATTCTTTCCATGTGAGCATCAGTGCTTGTTCTTTTGCCTTGGAAAAATCTAAAAACTTGTTTATCCTTTTCTTCTCATTTGTTAAGTGGTGCTTGTGATTCCAGTGTTGCCCAAAGAGGGGCATTTGGGATAGTCTTAGAAATCATTGTAATTCAAACGTTTCCTGAATGCTTACTAAGTACTAGATGCCATGTACTCCATGTGTAGTGCACCATTTATTCTTGCAATTCTCCATCATTTATTTCTGAGATTCTCTATCTCTGTGATGGAGAGTCACTAGTATTTCCATTTTGCAGATGAAGGAACTGACACTTGAAGGGATCAGGAACAGGTCAAGATTCTAGTCCAGGTCTGCCAGATGCCAAAGCCCATCGTCTGAACTACTTGGCAGTGTTCTCTCCTTCTGGCAAATGACCTACTCTCATTGTTCTCAGGCTCAGGGCATTGCACATAACCTTTGTTAGCAGCAGGGTTCTGTTGCGTGTGTCTGTGTGTTCAAACGTGAATTTTATTATTTCCTCCTAGCAGGTAGCCCTGCATTCCATGATCTACATGGCCAAGCTCAGGCTGTGGGAAACTGCTGTGTGAACTGCTAGTTGGAAATGAGAAAAGGCATGGAGTTTAAAAGGGACCACATGGCTCTGAGTTGCCTGGATTTAGGCCTGTGGGAATTTACTGCCGTTGGATTTCAATACAATGTTGGGTTTAGCGAGTAACCACTTGTCTCTATGGAGCCCACAAGGAGGGAGCCTGTTTGGCACCAGTTTCAAGCAGCAACTGTGATAATTTTCCAAGTTACCTGTCTCTGGAGCAACACTAAAACCCCCACAGACCCAGGCCTGTGTGAGTGGGAAGCATTAGCCACCGTCAGAACAAATCCACTCATCTCTGCAGAAACTCCACTTGGTTCTGGGCCTTTGGCTGCTTCTTAGAATCAGTTTTCCCTCCAGCTGCCTGTTCTTCAAAATTTATTTGTTCTGCTTCCCATTCTTTCGCTTCGTCTACTTATAAGAGAACAATTTTTGAATTAACTAATCAACAGTTAATTAATTCATTAGACTTTTACACTGATGTGATTATTAGGATCAAGAGGGGCCAAGAGCATAGTGTATTTTCAGCTCAGCATAGATGCTAGGAATGATTGCATTTTTACCTGCATGCAAACCTGTGTGAGACTTTGTTCCTGAATGTCCTACTTAGTTATTATAAATGGAAACCCACAGCACCCTGATTTGGCTTGATTCTGTTATATATGTCAAGACTCTGAGTTGGGGATTGGTCAATTTTTCCAAAAAGGGCCAGTTGATAAATATTTCTGGTCTATTGTAACTTTGGTATTGTAGTGGGAAAATAGCCTAGATAATATATAAACAAATGAGAATGATTGTGTTACAATAAAACTTTATTTACAAAAACAGATGGTAGCTAGATTCAGGCTGTTGGCAATGGTTTGTATATGCTGTTTTAGATGAAGATAAATATTTATTTGGTCAAAATTTAAGAAGGTCTAAAGCTTTTGGAAAAAGTTAGGGGGTGGTTTATGGAGTCAACAGTGAAAGCTATCTTAACATCCTGGCCTCTACTCAGGACATCAAGATTTAATACAGATAAATAGACAATTATGTATTTTTGGTTCAAAATATGACATGTGAGTATTGAGGGTGGGGGTGAACTTGCTTTGGGGGAATTTGCATAACAAAAGCCCAAGGTCTAACTTTGCCTTAAAAGTGTGAATATCTGTGAGGCCTTACCTGCTAAAGAGATAGCTCATCTTGGGCTCATTGCAGGTCAACTTGTTGTTTGCTTGGATCTCACCTGGAGTGTGGCATGAAGTGTGCACACCTCATTTTGAGAGTCCATGGACAAGTTAAAGTTCATCTAAAGGAGCAGGGACTGATATGGTTAGGCGCCAGGACACCATCACCTATGAGGAATGGGGAACTGAACTAGGTACCCTTAGTCAGGGAAGAGAGGCTGAATTGAGGAATTTTCATTATCTTCACCTATCTGGATTTTTACCATGGAAGGGAGCAGAACTTGTGAGTGGGCTCAAAGGCCATGCAGCTTCACACAGCAGCTTTACAGTTAGTACCTAACTGAAAAATGTGCGGAGAGACTGCAAGAAGAGAGACAGACTTGGGATAAAGATAAACATATCCCAAGTTGCTACAGTGAGCAGTGTCTGTCAGTGCAATGGGTGCTTTCATTATTTTTCAAGTACCAGGACAGTGCTGGGCATCAAAGGGTCAAAGAGGTGCAAAAGCAATTCCATCTATGCAGCAGAGAACTCAAATTATCAGTATTATAGCACAATGGCCTTTAAACAAAAATAAAAAGGGTGAGACCAGATGGGTTATTTTTATTGTTTGTAAAATCCAATAAAAATATTCTCTATAGTGTATGATGTCATTGGCTGGGCATGCATTCAAGTATTGCTGGGGGACAATAAACACCATTTCTAACAAATTGCTTATACCATTCAATAGAGAAGAGGGAGAGATAATAATGAAAGTGCTTACAAGTTCATCAGGTGTTCAGTGCCACCTGGATCTTTTTGCCAAAGTCTTTGAAGGATGGAGAGTGGTTCAGAAGGGTGTCACTTTATTAGGAGCTCTATCAGAATAGTGGAGTCCTCTTTGTTATAGAACACACTGTCTATTCAAACTCTTATCCTCTGGGTCCAGTAATAGGATATTTGCTATGGGCCTGGAACAGATCTAAGCATTTTATATACCTTCTTGGTTCTTTTACCCTTCTCAACAAAGGATGATTTTGCTCCCACCCACCCAGGAGATTTACAGCAAAATCTGGAGAAATATTGATTTTCATACCTGAGGGAGGGAGTGTTACTACTGGAATTGTGGTTGGAGGCCAGGGATGCTGAGGGAAAGCCCTCCACAACAAAGGGTTATCTGACCACAGAGGTTGATAATACAATATTGAGAAAACCTGCTTTATGGGATAGTAGGAGCTATTATCATACCCATTTTATAGTTAGAAAAACTGAGAGGTTAAGTAACTGGTCCAAAGTGATTCAGAAAATTGGATAGCCATTTTACTCTCTTGGTTTTTATTTAGTGATGTTATATAATCATGCAGCCAAAGGAATGCCTTGGGTGGTTGTTAATTTTTCTCTTGGAACTAGCATGAAAATGGAATTCTCTCTTCATTTTTTGTTTTATACTTAATAAATACTAAAACAGTGATACATCTCTTACTTGATAAGTTTGTTAACGGAATCAAGCCAGAGAGACTCTGGAGGTCTGGGAGAAAGGACACAAACCACTATTCTTTATTGGCTATGGTATGCCTGGATTTTGGCTATTTAAAGTTTCTGGTATCTTCTCTCCCTGTGGTTTGGAGTGTAGCCATGCAGTCAGCTCTACAGTATTCATGGGCTAATTAACAAGAATGGGCTCACTGTGCCACTCTTATTTTCTCTTCAGTCTAATCTGTTTCTTGTTTTTTTTTTGCCATTTTATATCAACTGTACTGTTGGGTCAGAGGAAGAAGATCAAGCTAAATGGGTTTGATGTGCTGGTTCCAGTTCCAGTCTGGTGGAAGACACTGAAACATTTCCCAGGAAAATAGGTAGCAGTTAAAAAATTTATTTTACTCTCTTCTTTAGCTGGAAAAAACTAATTTGCTGAGTGTTGACTTCAGGGCTGAGGACTCCTTCCCAAGTGTTTATTGCCCACGTCATGAAATATGCCAACTCTTGAGCCTGCCTCTTCACCTGCCACTTGAGAAGTGCTGGTAGAACCTTTGATGGTATGTAAAGTGAGATGAGTCTTCATGGTGCTGGAGGGTGAAGCTGTCTGGGTTGTATGGTCTGGTAGGAGATGCACATTGTAAAATTTCTCTTCTCTCCCCTACTGCCCACCACCCCTAAGATGGTCTGTCTCGTTATCAGACAGAGAGGGAAGCTGGGAATCTCATTTATTACTGAAATTCAAGGGTACTAAAATAGTCACAAAGAAATGAGATGCCTTCTTCAGATTGCTCAAGAAGGAAGTGAATTGATCTGTGTTTGAGAGGTATCTCTTCCAGTTAATCATTGCTGACAGCAATTCCTATAAATCACAATGAAACTAGGAAAAAAATGATCTATATGACATGGAGGGAAGTGGAAATAGGCTGTACATTTCTACATAGGAGAAATGTACTCCTGTCGACACAGGAGCCCTGAATTTTAAGATGCAGCACCTGCAGGCAGAAGGCGGGGAATGACAAATGTGCCTGAATCATTTGGTTAGCAAAGCTGGCCTTGCTTGGCTGATGGCCGTCTGATGGTCTCTGCCCTTTTCCATCTGCTTCACAAGTTCTTTGCCAGCAGAAGAACATGCTTGCTCAGAACTATATTCCTGTCTCTCTTGCTGTTGATAAATCACAAGAACCTTTGGGGAGAAGGTATCTCTTCTGCATCTGTCCTTCATTGGAGTGCCCTGCTGAGCTGGTCCCATGGGAACAAGACTAAGATAGGAATGCTCTTTCCTGACGAGGTAATGATCAGGGAGGGCAGCTCTGATTTCCAATGGAAAAGGGTCCCTTGATACGCTGTGTCTAATTCCAAGGTCGTGGCCCTGAGAACTAAAGAAGGCAATTGTACTCAGTCATGAGCACTCTTGGAATTCTTTTCAGAGCCATTTTCTTTCCTGGTGGCTCTGATAAAAAGTATGAGACTCTCCTTCCTTTGGACAAGGCATTGTTCAGTGTCCTTATTCTCTTAGTCCCTAATAATTGTGTTTGTGACTTGCTGTCCCTACTGCTGGTATCTCCCTTTGTAACCAGACACTGTGCCTGGTGGCAAAACTGTCTTGAACCTGGTCTCACTTCCACTCAGTTTCCCTCTATTCAGTGTACTTCTCCAGTGATTTGATCTCATTCCTCATGACCATCACTTTGATTCTGTTCCTGCAGTGTAATACACTTTAGGGCTGAGGACTCCTTCCCAAGTGTTTATTGCCCACATCATGAAATATGGGAGGGAAGAGATTTAAGATGAGTCACCAGCAATATAGTCCCATTGATAAATGATAAAATTGGTGCTAATGGAAATGGAAAAAAATCAGCAGATGTGTGACTCAGTGGTGTTCAGTTACATGGGCATTCAAGTTCTATGTGGGTAAATGAAGGAAGAATCTAATCATAGAAATAGGCTAAGAAAAGAGAATAAGTAAAGGGATAGTGGAAGAGGAGACACAGGTGAAGCCAATGGTTTGGAGTCTGGTGGTAGGTGATGAATTCTTTTCTAACAGTTCTAGAACAGGTGAGCTGACCATGAAGGCAATAGATTTTGGGGATCGAGTTTGGTATGAGGTAAGAATTCTCGGAAGAAACTGATATATAGCAGGGAAGTTAGCTCTAAAGGCAGGTCTAAAAGTGTTTAGTGGTGTTATAATGATAGCTCCCTAGAACACATATATGTAATGGGTGAGAGGATAGAGATATGTGGACAATGGAGATGATATGGAACAGCAGAAAAGGGAAGAGAAGAAGATACAGGATGAAAAAGAAACTTTTGGAGGGGATAATTGCATTAAATGTTGCAGAAGGGTCTGGTCAGAGGAGGACTGAGATGAGGCCATTAGAGACAGCAATTGAAAGATATCAAAGCCATGGAGAAAGCATTTTCTGTGAATATTGGAGATGAAAGCCTGATTCTAGGGAGTTGAGCAATGATGTTGAGCTGTGGAGATGGAGAAGGGGATTTGTATAGGATGTTGCTGGTTGGAAGGACAGGTGTTGAAGTGGGGATATGGGTGAGGATGCGTGGAAAAGGCTTCTTATCCTAAACCTGCAAGAGAAGGAAAGGGGCTAACTAATGTGACAAATTCTTGGAGGAGCCATGAAAGATGGGATCCAAAATTCACTGTTAACACTGTAAAAGGGTCTGATCCTTTCTTTTATATATATATATGTGTGTGTATATATATATATATACACACACATATATATATAAAATATATATATTTAGTTGTAGATGGACAGACAATATCATTATTTATTTATTTTTATGTGATGCTGAGGATTGAACCCAGTGCCTCATGCATGCAAGGCAAGTGCTCTACCACTGAGCTACAATCCCAGCCCTGATCCTTTCTTTTTGCACACTGGGGAGTCCAGAGGGCCAGATGAAGTAATCAGATTATCTTTGTGAAAGAAAGGGGAGCTGAAGGAAGGAACATTACATCTTTCAGTGACAGGGGAGGCTGTGTAAGAAGGGGATGGTGCATTTGGAGATTAGAGTAGCATAGATCAAAATTGCTGCCATATGGAATGGGATAGACAGTTAATAAGGATGAATAAAAGGATTAGAGAGTAACCGATACTGAATAACACAGATTTATAATGTGCATGGGTCATCAGGCTTTTGTAATTTTCAACAGCTTGAATAGGAGTGGATAAAATGGATGATTGGGTTTAGCTGGAGCTGGGAATTGGCAAGATTATAGGTTGGGATTAGATCTGAGAGGGGCACTTCACGGTCTTTCTAACGTGTCGCTGAGCCCTCCTTGATGGGTCACTGAGACAGGCCTCAGGGTCTTGATGCCACAATATGAAGGCTCTCACTAGCTTGCTTTCATCCATTTTTTTTTTACCTCTCAGAGGGGGGTTTCCTGGTGTAGTATTTCCTAAGGTGAGTTTTTTTTTTTTTAAATATTTTTTTAGTTGTAGATGGACACAATGTCTTTATTTTATTGCTTTGTATGTGGTGCTGAGGATCGAACCCAAGGCCTCACGCATGCAAGGCAAGCACTTTACCACTGAACTACAATCCCAGCCCCTAAGGTGAGTTTTTATGGGAAGGAACTGGGGGAAAATGAGAGCACAGCTAAGAGGGATAGAACAGTCTTGGACAATTCAGGGACAGGGGGATCCCTGGGAGAGCAGAAGTCTCTCTGAGAGTGGGGTAGCTCCTTGGCCTCTGATCTATGGTGAGAATTACACCATTTCATCCTTTTTCCAAGGGTGTGAAATAAGCATAGAAGACTCAGCTGTGCACCCTGCATTGCCCAGTGGATAAGAAAATGAGCTGGGAATTAAGCCCAGGTTTCCAAGGTACTTGAACCAGTCACCGCCCTCGGCGCCCACCTCCCTTGCAGCTGGAGAAGGTGCTAGGAAGGGAGGTGGCCAGTTGGCTTTACCATAGAGCTCCCAGCCCTTAGAGGAGTGTAGCTGCTCTTCTGTAAGGCAGGTACCATGCCCAGGGAGGTGACTGTCTCTCTGGTGCAGTGTTCTTCCCCAGGACTCATTTCTTAGGAGGGTGCTTCATCAGTTGGCATTTCAATTTTCTTCACACAAGCCTGGACGTTTGTGTCCAAGCTGAAGTTTGAAGTGTTCTGAAATATCTCCCACCTGCTGAATTCGATCATCCATTTCCCTCTCGTGGTGGAGACAATACAGGTGAGCATCTGAGTAAGAGAAGTATGAGCCATTCATTCACCTTCCTGGGGAAATCTGACAGGATGGAAAATGCTTTGTGTCTCTGGCAGTGGAAAGAAGCCATTAGGGTGGGAAATATGGCGGCAGCTGACAATGAACGAACTAAAGCTCCAAAGAGAGGGTGAATCCTGTGGGACCACGTGAGCTGAGAGCTGCCAGCTTAAGTAGTGTGTACAGCAGGAGCTCTGAGCCAAAAGGAGGCCCAGAAGCTACAGCTTGAGGCTTGTGTGCCTTAAAAGATAAGAATGGTCCCCTGTGGCTAAACCACAACCCAGCAAAGCAATGTTTTAGAAGAACACAACCTGGCTCCTTTCATCTCTGAGCTTTATTTTGCTCAGAGCCAGGAATGGAGGCAAACAATCTGAAATGGTCTTCTAGGAGCTATTGGTTATCTCTCAAGTTCACAATTATGACAGGCAGCCTCTAAAATGGTCCCCAGTGTTCCCCATCTATCTGTATCTCATCAATATGCAAATCCACATCTCACCTCACCCCAGCCATCAGTGTGGGGACTATATCTAGTGACTAGATTTTGTTCTATAATCCAGAATGTGGTGAAAGGATGGCTGTCACTTCCCAAATTAGGTTAACAAAAGAAAGAAAAAAGCCTGACTTCCACCTTGCTTGTCCTCACTTGCCCTCTCACCTGTGTTCTGGGATGGAATGAGCTGTCATGGTGTGAACTGCTCTATGGAGGTCCACCTGGCCTCCAGTCAACAACCAGTGAGAACTGAGGAATCGAGTCCAACAAACCTCAAGGAACAAAATGCTGCCAACAACCATGAGCCTGAAAGCAAATCCTCTGCAGGGGAGTCTTACAGTGACGGCAGCCCCAGCTGATCTTGGTCAGAGCCTTATGACTCTAAGAGGATCCCTCTAAGCTGCACCCAGATTCCTGACCACTGAAAATGTGAGATAGTAAATGTGTGTTTAAGCCATTAAGTTTTGGTTCAATTTATTACCTAGCAATACATAACTAACACAGCTCTTCTACCACTCTATACTTCTTCCAAGTGAAATAGGCTCTTTCTGGAAGGATGGATAGGAATGCTTTATAATTACTCCAGGCCAAATGGCCTTGGGGCTCCTGAGTCTGTAATGCCTCCTTGCTGAGGTCTCTGTGATCTCTGGGAAGAGAACCAGAGAGGTGAGTGTTTCCAAGTCTTCAGATGGTGCCTTTTAGACTGCTTCAGCCCCCACATGGAAAGGCTGTGCAAATTACCTGGTTTGTGTTCAGTAACATTTAGGGCTTCCTAAGGAATGGGCAGGTTATTGGTAGAAAGGCCAGGGTAAAATAGAGCCGCACCCTGATCAACCCTCCTTTTCCTAGCAATCTGCCTCAGGACCAGCTCTGCGGCAGTGGGTGGGGCAGCCCATGGGGCAGCCCCTCCCCTCCCCCTATTGCCTTTGCTCTTCATGATATGCCACAGCAACTGTCCCTGGGGTGCTGAAGTATTGGCCATACTGCTCTTCACTGATCCTATATCCTGACCAGGTGTTTTCCCAACACCAGCTTTTAGGTTACCTCCACTTTTTCTTTGCTTTCTGTATTGGTGATATCACTTAGGATTCTTGATTGCGGCTCAGCTTTGACTCTAGCTACCACCATCCTAGTGGCACAGGAGGAAAACGGTGAGGTTTAGCCTTAAATGGTGGCATCTGGTAAAGTGTTTTAATGGTTCCCTGTCAAAGTTGATATCCCATTCTTTCACTACGCAGTCATAGGTAGGGAAGCTACTTACTTGGAAATATTTCAGTTTGTTCTTGCCGGTAGAAATCTTTCAAAAAAGTTGCTATATAAATCAATATCTTATAATGGTATAGTCATTCCTTTTAACAAAGTTGTATGTGTTTTTCTCTCCTTCACTTTGGATAGAAGGAATTGTGTTACTTTTTATAATTGCAGATCCTTATTTGTTAAACTAAAAGATCATAAAGCATTCCTTCTTTTGGTGTCCCCAAATGACAACTAATTCATACTTCACACCTCCAGTGCCTTCTCTTCCAACATTGTTTTGAGCTGGCAACTGTGCATTCTACTGTATTGAGAACATGCAAGCCTTTGGAAGAGGCTTCCACCGACTGCTCCCCTGCTGTGTCTGCAATGCTCACTGCCTTTTCTACCTAAGGCCAATCCCTCTTCTACTTGTTCTTTCGGGGCACGACTACAGTGACTCTCTCCTTCTCATCATTGACTTTCTTATGCTTTACTGGATCATTCTTATGAACATACTGTTAATCTCCCATCTTTAAATAGGTACTCTTTTCCCCACCAGCTGCTGTCCCATTTCTTTGCACTGATTACAACAAAAATCCTAGAGAGAAATATCTACGCTCAGTATTTTCAATTTATTTCCTCCTGATTTCTCTTAAAGTTCCTTAATCAGGACTGCTCTCCAATCCCTCCGTGGCAACAGTTTCCATCAAGGTTACCTGTGACCCCCATGTTGTTGTAGCTTATGGTTAGTTATTAATCTTTGTCTTACGTGAACTGTTAGCACCATTTGCCACAGATGCTTCTTTTGTGTTCTTTTATACACTTTCTGTGCTTGGCATCTAGTACACCCTGACACTCCTCCTTGGACTCCTTTGCTGGTCCCTTATCATCTCCCTGATCTCTTAATGTTGGCACTTCCCAGTGCTCAGTCTTCAGTTCTCTCCTCTGTATTCACTTTCATGGTGACCTCATCTAGTTTCGTGGATATAGTTATCTTCTACAACCCAAAATTTGTGTGTCCAGTCCAGACTTTTATTTGACACTCCAGATTCTTATATCCAACTGTGTACTTGGCATCTCTACTTGAATGACTAATCATCTTCTCAAGCTGCTACTATCTGACACTGAATTCCTGTCTTGTTGACAGCTGTGGCCTTCCTCCATCTTTGATAGCAATCCATTAGTCCATTTTTTTAAGCCAAAAAACTTGAAGTTATCCTAGTCTCTTTTCTCTTATACTCCCTGTTGGAACAGTCAGGAAATATGGTTGGCTTTATCTTTATCTTGAATATCCAGAATCTGATCATTTTCATCATCTCTTCTGCCATCCAGAGCTATGTCATCATTACCTCTTGCACAGACTCCTGTAATAGCCTGGGGACCTCCTTGCCTCTACCCATGCATCCCTACAATCTATTTCCAACACAGCAGCCAGATTGACCTTCATGTGGCATCTTTCTTGAAACATTCCTAAAGCTCCTCACTACACATCCCAGCTCTTAAAATAGCCTGCAGGACCTGACTGTTATCTCTTCTCTGATCTTGGTTGTGGCACCTTAATCCTATAAGCCATAGTCTCCACATCTGGAAAAATAAAGAATAGTATAGTTTTTACCTTACAGAATGGTGATAGGAATTAATGGAGACAATCATGCTATGGTAAAATAAATATGAGCCATTGTTGTTTTATAAGTACTGTTGGTAATTATAATATATTTAAGTGCAATGCCCTTAATTTGGAATCTGAGGTTCATTATATTTTTTTCTAGAGCTTTCCTTATGTTGTATTTCTCATGGTTCTCCCCTTTCTGTTTCTCAGTTTTCTTGCTTGTAAAATTTGTAAAGTGGTGGTAGGCCATGCCCTTGCTCCCAAGGTTGTCGTGAGGCTCTGTGAGACACTGCTCATCAAAGTCTTCTTCCTGTAAAAGGGCAGACACAAACAGAAGATGCTGCTGTTGTGTTTTCAAGGACTAAAAGCCTCTTTTTCTTGTCTCTGCAACAGTAACACCAAGGGGCTTTTCCTTCAAATCAAATGTTTCACCTGAGAACCTGAAAAAAAAAAAAAAAGAACCAAACAAACCATGTATGTTGCCATGGCAACATTAGAAAGGAATTTAGCACCCAAAGAAATTATCAGTACTGCCCCTGAGCAGGCTGCAGCTAAGGTACTTGGTTTGACTACTGGGCAAACAGCAAGGATCCTTGCTCCCCACCTTGTGAGACCACTTATCCTTGTCAACCTCTTTGATTAATTAATGTTCCAGAAGAAAAGAAGTTCTATTCGTTGTGTATTCTTCTTGGTGCTTGAAGTTGATGGAGCTTGTTCCTCACATTTAATTGAAATGCTTCCCACACAAAAGAAATAAGGCTAGTTCGTTAGATTTCCAGAGAATATTCACACACTCACTTGTAGGTTAGAGCTCAATCATTTCAATGCCAGTTTTGACAAAAGAGAAAAATGTGTCATTATTCAATCATCTTATAAATAATTTGATGTATGTTTGAGTTAAGCAGATAACTGAACCTGAACAGAGGGAAAATTCTGGCCTGGAACTTTATTGATGGGCCTTGAGCCCATCTGTTTGAGTGCCCTGATGTGAGGTTTCTGCATCTTCTTCTATTTAGGGCTGTCTGTATTGTTGGGGCTGCATCATAACTTAGGTGGGGGGCAGGAAGAGGGAAGATGCCCTGGAAAGAAAGAAGTGAATCAAGGTCCTATTTTTTTTTTTTTAAACAGAGATAACCCAGATTGGGTTCTCTATTTTGAGTAGAAAACCAGGAAAGGTAAACACTACAAATGAAGTATGATACAATGAAGAGACCTTGGAACTACCATCAAATAATTTAGAGCTGGTTTATGTGACATTTTGCAATCGAACTATTGTTATTATTCATGGAGTATTTAGACAGAAATTTAACTTAGCACTAATTTTGGGGGCCCATGCCATCTGCAATGTCTTGTGTTCAGCTGTTATGTGGCAGGAGACACATGCCCTCCACAGGATAGTGTCACCCATCAATTGCATGCCCTCAGGCAAGGTGTTGAATTTCTTTGTGCTTGGTTTTCTCCTCTGTAAAATCAATGATATAATGAAGATAAAGCTTTGTAGGATTATTATGAGGATTAAATGAGGTAATGCATGTGAAACAAATTGGAATGGAGTTAGATTCTTTATTCTCTGTGCTTTTAGGACCATCAGGTGATGAGATGGCCGTAATAAGATCACGATAACATGGTTCTTTCCCTCCTTGGTATCACAAGGAAGTCAACAAATAATAAGAAAATGTTGTAAATGGTTAAATGTGCCATAAAGCAAAGTGGTTAGAAACATGAGAGGATGAGATGGATTCTGAATAAGAAGAAATATGGATGATTGAAGAAGGTGGAATAGCTGGATAGGGTTCGTGGTGGGAAGATGGAGGACAGGGTTAAGTCAAGGGCTGGAGGCTAGACAGCACAGGGCACAGTGGGGTCACCTCATCTGGATGACTGTCAAGGAACAGGCTGCATAGAGGGTGAGTCCACTTAGTTTGCAACTGAATGCTTGGTGAGTTGTTTGGCTTTATTTTGCTGAGAAATTAGAAGCCATTTCCTCCCTTCCTCCCTTTGATACTGCTGGTTACCAGTGACAAGTTCTGCTCCTCCACATGGTGAAGTTTGAACATTAGAGCAGCACACCAAGGCAAGCATTTAAGCAGGGTTTATTTACAAAGGGGTAACATAGACTTTTCCTGGGAAGGAGAAGGGGGACATAGCTGGTATCCTGGTATCCCCAGAAGTACATGTGTTTTGCCTTTTTATGTGTCCTAGGCTTCCTTTGTTCTCCTGCTCTCTTCCCCTTATCTCTCTCCTTCCCGTGTGCATGACTAGGATGTTTGGTGGGATAGCCAAAAAGCACAGGGATGGGGGAAGGGCCCAGGTATAATTAACAACTCCTTGGGACAGGTTACCTTAGCAACCAGTTGGAGTAGGGGTGATAAGGGTGGAGGAAGGGCTCTGAAGGCATTAGTATTGCAATACTTCTCCAACTTTCCAGACCTGCATTGGCCTCCCTGATCCGACTTGACTCAATTTACCTATCTACACTGACTGCCTAATTCTAGCTTCACTTTTCTCCCTTCTTTCCTTCCTCCCTTCCTCCCTTTCTCCCTTCCCCCTTTCTTCCCTTCCTCCTTTCCTTCCTCCTTTCCTTCCTTTCTTTCTTCCTTCCTTCCTCCCTTTCATAGCAGACAAGTTGAAAGAACATGAAAGAAAATACAAAAAGAAAAATAAAAAATGGAGGCAGATCTCATGGTCCAGTGATGCTTTATTCAGCACCAGAGGGGCACATCTTCAGGGAAAAAATGGCAGAGAGCCACCACAAGGGTCTGGGTTTTATAGCAGAACCAGGTCATGGGAGGAGTTTGTGACTTTGGAGCCATTTTGATGGTCAGGGGTCAGGGCCAAATCATGGGAGGAGTATTGATGGCAGGATCATTTAGGGCAGGGCAGGAGGGTGTAAAATTCACACGACCAGGAGATGAATTAAGCCATTCCGCAAGGCTTTATTGGAAGGCGAGCCCTCGGACCATTTCCCCGTCCATCAGAGCGGGTCAGGAGAAATGGCCTCGGAGATTCCGTGCTTAGAGAATTTCAAGAAAACCCGGTCAGGAAGCGGGGGGTTGGGTACAGGAAGAGAAGGCCATAGTCCTTCCTGATGGGTCAGGAAAACTCGCTGATTGACAGGAGGCATGTCCACTAGTGACATCACATCTGGCTTGCAGCTCTGCTGACCAGCTTCCTTATTTGGGCATCTTGGACCCTGACCAAACCTGACAGAGGGCAGGTAGGGGAACAGGAATGTACATTCCTTTTGGGCTTAGTGTCCATATATCCTTCACAAATGACAATGAATGACCAGATCTTTGTTTCAGAAAGATAACTCTGGCCCTCTGAGGGGTTGTGGGGTGTGGGGAGGGGAGATGGCAAGTACTCCAGAGGAGCAATGATGAGGGTCTTAACCTTTCTGATTGAGATGAAGGGACTAAATAACCTGTGGGGCATGTTCCTGAGGGAGGATCTCCAGAATTTAGCAATTTATCAGATGTGATCCTTGAGATTCAGCCTGAGGTCAAGGATAGGATAGCTTTGATGCTGAATGGAAGCCTGGAGGATGGGAATGAAGATGAATAGACTAGGAACCTGTGGTTGTGAAATAACTAATTAGAATAATTTCTGGTCAGTGGTGTTAAAAGGGTGGGGAGAATTCAGTGAAACCAGAAACCTCCTGAGGCTCCACTGAAGGTCCTTGGGTCTGTAACTATGGGTAGGTGACAGAATAACACAGTACTTAAGCCATCCAGTTATTCTAGGGAATAAAGGCTGAGCTTCCAGATATCCTTTCTCCTATTCATGATAGGAATCCAGGTCTTTCTACACCTTACTTGCAGCTTGTCTGAAGACCAAGGATTTTTTTTTCCTTTCCTTTTTTTTTTTTTTAGTACCAAGGATTAAACCCAGGGGTGCTTAACCACTGAGCCACATCCCCAGCCATTTTAAAATATTTTATTTAGAGACAGGGTCTTGCTTAGTTGTTTAGGGCCTTGCTAAATTGCTAAGGCTGGCTTTGAACTCTCAATTCTCCAGCCTCAGCCTCCCAAGCCACTGGGATTACAGGCATGCCCCACAGTGCCCAGCAAGACCAAGGCTTTGCCCTTCCTTCAGCATTTTGGGAGGGAGCCAGCACCCATAGCCAAGGGGTGGAGGCCACTCTGGTGTCTGTTACAATGCTAGCCAGGATTCCAAACACAGCTTCTGCCACCAGCATCAGGTGTATGCTCACCTGCCCGCCAGAAGTTCACGTGTAAAACTCAAAAGAACTAAGTTTTATGATCATTATTATTTCCCCCCCTTCCTTTGGTTTTGCTTTCTATCATTATTTAATCCTTGAACAGTTTTTTTTGTTTTTTGTTTTTGGTACTGGAGATTGAACTCAGGGGCACTCAACCACTGAGCCACATCCCCAGACCTATTTTTTTTTGTGTTTTATTAGAGACAGGGTCTCACTGAGTTGCTTAGCGCCTCGCTGTTGCTGAGGCTGGCTTTGAACTCGCAATTCTCTTGTCTCAAGCCTCCCTAAATTCTGGGATTACAGGCTTGAGTCACCTCACCTCGGCTCCTTGAACAGTTTTTGAATGCTCACTGTGTGCAAAGCACTGAGTGGGGTACTGGGGTGAGGGCGCTATTCTAATGCAAATTAGACACTGCCCTTGAGGAGTTACTTACACAGGTATGCTACTTAGTAGCTTTCTTGTCTGCTGATAATAAAACAAAACAAACACACAAGTCTGCTCTGGGAAAGTTAATAAGAGGTTTAGAGAGTGGGTTTACTTTTTAGCTCAGCTGGTTGTAGCATTATTTCTGGTAAGATCATGTAAGTTTTTGTAAATCTAGTCTAACTTGGCCTAACTCCCCCATCTTTCAGTGAGTCAGAGAGGAGGGCCAGTGACTTCAAAGGTTGTGAAACTACATCCCGTCAAAACTGGGTTTGCAATCCATGTTTTCCTGCACTGTCTTTTGAAATTCCTCTTTTGTCTCTCTGACACTGAAAACCCAGAATAAGTCTTCACAAAAATATCCTAGCATAAATTCTTAATTCCTGAGGGATCATTTTTCTTCTCACTCCCCGTCAATGCACATAGCGTGAATGAGAAGTGTGGGTGGAAACAGACAGGGAGGATGGAGCAGCACATGGTGTGGGTGCAGCAGACAGAAGAGAGTGGCTGTGAACACGGCAGATCCATCAAGTGTACCAGGATGCCTGCAGACAGGGTGGGATCTGGAAGGATACAGACTCAGAAAATGATTGGCTCTGAAAGTGAGTGTCGGTATTAAAGGGCTCTTCATGTTCATTTTATGCTTGTCTGAAATTGTTGGTTTTCCTGGCATTAACCCGCTTTGCTTGGTTGTTTGCTATTCTGCACCCATTCTCCATGCCCCAATTAGTTTTATGCCATCTTTCTTCCAGGGAAGTGCTTGCTGTCTTCCTCAGTCTCAGTTGATGTGCTTTTGGTGGGGATCACTTCTGCCTCCCACCTCCCACTTCAGGGAAGCCATGGAGACAATTAGGTCATCTCATTCCTGGCCACACTCACTACTTCTGAGATGGCCTCCTGTCACACCTGGAGTCAGAAAGATATATGGGACATTTTCTATATCTGTGAGATGAGAATAGAGCTCTCTAGGCATTGAACTTGAACTTGGGAAAATGTAAATAACAGCTGCTTGCAGTCACCCTGGAACCTGAAAATGGAGCCAGAAGACAAAGAACCAAAAGATGGAGAATCATTGGGTTCTGGTGCCATTATGTGGGTTCCAAAATAAATTATACTTGACCACTATTACTTCTGGATTTCTCAGCTATGCAAGTAAATAAAGCCCTATTTTGTTTAAGTACTTTTATTTATTGAGTTTAATTTTATCTCATTGCTAAGTGAAATGTTCATAATTGATAAAATAATATAACAAAATTACAAGAAATAACAAATATATACAAAAATATCTAGTGTCTGCCAGTCATTGCACCTTACGGAATTTCATTTTTGCTATTTAAAAAGGGCAAGCATCAATAGATTGTGACAGAGCAGGTGGCAGCAGGAAGCTACCTCCCCAGTGGTGTAAAGAGAACCAGAACTTCATCAAAATGAAGAAACCAGAGGTGAGTCTGGCCTTCAGACATAGTTCTTGTCTTACCTGTGAGTTATTGCTTTCTGGATGAGGTATTTGTTATGCAGTCAAAAGAAAAATAGTTAATTCCTTTCTATATTGAAAATTGAAGCTATGAAAGCCTTAACCGTGCTCACTGAATTCAGATTCTTTCATCCCTTCTTCCCCATCTCATGCCATTGAACAAACTCTGGAGATGAAGACCTTGTCAGATCAGCAGTGTAGGCACATGCCATTCAGAATGAATTAGAATTGTTATCTTTTAAAATGAAACTTTATTGTTTAGAATGGGTTTAGATTTAGAGAATCTGTAGCTTTCACAGATGGTACATTCAGTTCCCCCTATTATTAACGTCTTACACTAGCATGGCAAATTTGTTGCAACTAATGAGCTAATAATATCAATACATTATTATTAACTAAATCTCATATTTTATTTGGATTTATAGAATTCTTCTGTATTGGAATGTTTTTCTCATATGTAGACAGGGGTCATGGGTGTTTTGGGAGGAAGACCACAGAGGTAAATTCTCATTCTTTTAATATCATGTCAAGGCTGCATACCATCACAATGAGTTGTCATTGCCAATACCTGTCAGGTCTCCTCTGTCAAGTTACTGTCCCTCCTCTTCCCATACTGTGTTCTTTTAAGGGAAACATTAGGTTCAGCCCAGAGGTAAGGAGAGGAGAATGGTGCTACACTTCCTGGAGGGAGCAGAAGTCTACTTAAATTATTTGGAATTCTTTTCCATGAGAGATTTGTTTGTTCTCTCTCCTTTACTTATTTATTTAATTATTCATTTCTGTCAGCATTGGATGTTTATCTTATACTTTGGGTTATAATACAGCAATACTATTTGTATTTTGTTGCTCAAATTGTTCCAGCTTTGGCCATTGGTACTTCTTTCAGTTGAACTCCTTTGATATATTCCCACCAACATTTTTTTTTTTTTGAGCTGTCTTACTTTCTAGCACAATATAATGTTCTAGGCTAATCATGTGTATTTCCTTCCCCAGTCTTAGAATCACTCATTTCTTCAAGGAGCCCTGGTCCCTTCTATTGGAAGATGGAATTAGAAACCAAGATCTGGTATTGGCTGTGCTGGTTGCTATTGGGATATGTTGCTTCTAGTCCTCTCAGATGACAGGGACAGGAAATATATAGAATGTTATGGTTTGGGTGTGAGGTGTCTCCCAAATGCTCACCTGTGAGACATTGCAAGAAGGTTTGGAGGAGAAATGATTGGGTTATAACCTTAATGTAGTCAGTGAATTACTCCCTGATGGGATTAATTGAGTGGTACTGGAGGCAGGTGGGGTGTGTCTGGAGGAAGTGGTTTACTGGTGCCGTGGCCATGGGTATATATTTTGTATCTGGAAAGTGGAGTCTCCCTCTCTACTCTTTGATCATGATGAGAGCTGCTTCCCTCTGCCACACACTCCCACCAGGATGTTCAGCTTGAGGAATGGAGCCGGCCTTCTATGGACTAAGACCTCTAAAACTGTGAGCCCTCAGATAAACTCTTCCTCCTCTTCAATCATGCTGATTGGGTCCTTTAGTCACAGCAGTGAAAAAGCTGACCAACACATGGTATGTGCACTAAATTATATACACGCACATATGTGCAAATATTTTTTATGTGCCAATATTTCTGTATGTAACCATCTTTATCTGTGTCTCCAACTCTAATCCACATGTATCATTCTGGCCTTCTTCCCTTGCTTGTCTGTAGTCTTCCACTCCAGCCACCATTCACTCACTATATTTACTTAATTTTAAAATTCCAGTATGCATGTATAGCAGTATCAGAATTGTTAACTCATTCTCCTGGGAAAAAACTTTATCAACTAGCGTAAAGTGCTTACATAGCATTATGTGAAATGCCTTTTGCATTTAGTCTTACAGATTTTGCTCATTTCCAAAGTGACTTAGTGTAGCACATCTCCCCCAACTCCCTTTAGTAAAGTTGTTTCATAATACAATTAAGTTCTTTTAACATAGTCTATATCCCATCGTGGAATACTTCCATCTCCCCAGTGGTTTTTCTAAAAGTTACTACATCAAGCTTCTCTCTTTGTGCTGTTAAATTCTAATGGTTTTGACAAATGCATATTGTCATGTGTCTACTGTTAAAGACTCATACAGAGTAGTTTTGTCATCCTAAAAAATGTCCTCTATGCTTTATCTATTCAACATGGCCTCAGTTTCCCTAAATCACTGTCAACCACTGGTGATTTTACTGGCTATATATTTTTTCCTATTATATAATTTCATGTAGTTTAAATCATATATTTGCTTTTACTTTTATTTAGGAATATACAGTAAAACTTCTTCTATGTCTTTTCATTGATGATGGCTCATTTCTTCTTCTTCTTTTTTTATTACCGTATAATAACATTCCATGTGTGGATGACCCAGAGCTTGTTGATCCAAGTCTTTGAGTCTAACTTCCAGTTTACAGGAAATATATAAGGGAAAGAGAGACATATTAAATTATATTAGCAAATAGTAAATCTGGACCGAAGGGAATGTTACAGGAATTTCTTCAATAAATGCACTTTGAAGGAAAATGATAGGGGGAGCAAATAAAATGTAGGAAGATTTTAGAGGCACATCAACCCAATGAACAGTGTGTACCTTATCTGGCTCTTGAGAAGATCAACTAGTAACAGAAGACATTTATGAGACAATTGGAAAAATTTTACTGTTTCCTGGATATTTAACAATATTAACAGTTTAAAAATCTTAAAGTTGTGATGATTACATTATTGGCAAGTTAAAAAGTGTCATCATATATGGAGAAAAATATTGAAGCATTTAGGAATGAAATGATGTATATTATTAGATTTGCTTCACAACAACCCAAAGTGAGAGAGAAGTAAATGTAGGTATAAATGGAACAAGATTGGCTAACAATAGAAAATTTGGATAGATGAAAGAGTTTGGGGATTAGTATATTATTCTTTAAACTTTGCATATGTTTGAAAATTTCCATAGCTATGTAAATTTAAAAAAGGGCAACCCAGATATATTGTAGTTTTTAATGTGAAAGGCAAAATGACAAAACTTAAGGAAAAAAGAGAGCACAACCTTACACAAATAGGATTCTTTGTTCATTGAAAGAAACCACTAAGAAAGTGAAAATGCAGGTCATTGAGGGGAAAATGTATTTGTGATATATATTAATGACAAAAAACTCATTGTAAAATACCCCAAATGTTTCTGTAAAGCCAGATGACCAAAAGAAGGCAAATTGAACCTCTGGGTAAGGCTTTATTGGGATGTACGTTTGGAGAGACCTCCCCCTCCAACAGAGTGGAATGGGAGAATTGCACACGTGTTCTGTGGTACAGAAGATTTAAAGGGCCCGGTCAGGAAAGGGAAGGCTTAAGGCAGGAAGAGAAGGGCTTTAGGTAGGAAGAGGAGGTATCTAGAGTCCTGTGTTCTCTGGGATTGGTTGGGGGATCCTGCTGAGCTCAGGGTCCTTCCGGGATGAATCAGGAAAAGTCCGCAGATTGGTAGGAGGCGCCATTACTGCTTACATATCAGTGTCTGGTTGGCTGTTCCTTTGAGCATGCAGACTGTTTGCTACTTCGTTCCCTGTGGCCCCTGGTGGTGATTAGCCATGTTTGTGTGTTCTGCGCGTTGGCCTCACTAACCTAACAGTTTCTACAAATCAATAAGGAATAAAAAGCAAATAAACAGACTACCTAATAGAAAGTGGGAAACATACATAAAGAGACCACTTTTAAAAACAAGATATCCAGTGTCCAAAACAGAAGTTACTCAGATTCATTAATCGATAAGGAAATACAAATTAAAACCACAATCATAATGCTTTACTAAGAATTCACATATGAATTCTTAGTAAAAGTGTGGATTTTTGAATTAAAGCATTGACACGCTACAGGTAGGAGGTGTAAATTGATACCACCACCTTGGAATACTGGCTGTGTATATATAAAAGCTGAATATATATGCAGATCTGCTGACATAGCAATTCCACTCCTGGTCTTATGTATCCACAAAAATATGTATACATTTGCTCTAAATGTTCAAGAATAAATAAATTGTGATATGTATTGGTAAAAATCAAGGAATTCTTTTCATTTTTTCTATACAAAAGCAACAAACTCATTCATAGTTTTCTAAATGTGTGCCAAATATATTTTTTTCATAATACTTCTGTTGTTTTTTAAAATTTATTTGTTTTGTGGGTTTTTTTTTGTACCAGGGATTGAACTCAGGGGTATTCTACCACTGAGCCACATCCCCAGCCCTATTTTGTGTTTTATGTAGAGACAGGGTCTCAATGAGTTGCTTAGCACCTTGCCATTGCTGAGGCTGGCTTTGAACTTGCGATTCTCCTGTCTCAGCCTCCCAAAGTGCTGGGATTACAGGCATGCACCACCGTGCCTGGCTATTTACTTGTTTTTATGTGGTGCTGAGGATGGAACCCAGTGCATGTGCTAGGCAAATGCGCTACCACTGAGCCACAACCCCAGCCCCTGTGCCGAATATTAATGGTCAATAATTTAGTAGGAAACATACCCACAAATAGTAGCACCACAGAAAATATCCTTCAGACAACAGAAGAAATGATAATAAAGCTTTCTACTCATGGCAGTCTAATTCTTCCCTAACCTTGACCCTTCTAGACAGAAGGTAGGTGCTCAAGCAGAAAGTTTAGTATTGTTGTTATTATTTTTACTTTTCAATGTCTCCTCAATTGAGAAAACTCTGAAAGCAAAAATGGGGAATTGCCTTCCTTTATGACATGAAAAGAGTCGCACATTAGGCAGAGGCATTGAATTTTTCTTTTTTTTCCTGGAACGTTTCCCCCAGTCTTTTGACATTCACTCAGGAAGGAGAATAGTTTGGTGTGGTTTTTTCTCATTACTTCCTGAGAAATTTTTGAAAATTAGAGAGAACTAAGGAATTTCAAGCTAGTTCTAAGATACCTGCTTCTCTAATAGGTCTTAGCTTCATTTTCTATTCCTATACTTTATATACTCTTAGGACTCCTTGCTAAAATGCAATCCTTAGAACTTTTCAAAGTTATTGTTTAACTGGGTTTTTTAAGGATCTACTAAACTCTGTCAAGGTTGAAGTCATGTCTGTTTTTTCCACTGCTGGCTAAAAAACAATGAAGGTGTTATGAAAAAAAATTTTTGGCACAGATTTAGAGAACTTTGAATGAGTTTGTTTTGTATAGAGAAAAATGAACGGTCATGTCTGTTTTGTCCACTGCTGGCTCCCTAGGACCTAGTGCAGTATCAGATACTCAGTAGGCTCTAAAGTGATTTGTTCAGTGAATCAAGTTTAGTTTATGTTTGGGCTGATCCAATAAATTCAGGTCCATTTTTATGGTGCAGTTCAGAATAGATGTACTCTTCTTCTATATACAATTCTAATAAATTCATTTACCTGGTCTCCAAGTGCATAAATGATCAAAAGAAATATAAATATGTAAATCATATACCTATGTCTTTTTCTATGTCTATGTATCTCTTAGGTAGCGAGTGACAAGAGAACTTCCCAAATTTAATACAAACCTGGAAAGAAGACTCTCCCATTACATACAACTTACTGACTTGTATATTTCCTGTGTTGCAATATCAAGCATCCTGTAGATTTTACTTTTACATTATGTCATGCTCATTGTTGGGGATAAATTTTCAAAGATCTGGAAACAACTGCTAATTCCAGTAGTTGATACGTGGACTTTAGGATTGGAAGAAGGGATCTCTTTTCATCCTCCTGCAACATCATTATCACTTCTGTGTGACTTACAGGCCTAACTCCAGATCTACAGAGTTAGCATATACATTTTATCAAGACACTGAGATGGTGCATCTTCATAGGAAAGTCTGAGAAGTGCTGGTCCAGTTTATTGTGAACACCCGCAGTGATGTGGAACTTAGTGCATTTTGGAGAAGCCTGTCTTACTGTAGTAGATTCTTAGAAGGCTGATTATTGAGTCAAAACCTGACCTTTTATCACTTTGTCATTTGTTCCTGGTTCCACATCTTGGGCCTTATACAAGTCCACTTCATCATTTTCATGACAGTTGTTTAATATCTCAAAGTAGCTTTCTCCCCCTTAAGGGTTTTCTAGGCCAGGACCTCCTAGAATTTGTCTCATGGAATATCAGTTTTGTGAGATGTTCTGTGGAAAAAAATGATTCAGTGATCATGTAAGTTGCAACTATGTTCATCTTTAAAGGCGATTTGGAGACTTGGATAAGTAAAGAAAACAATTTAATTTTGCTTAGTCTAATTGTCCCAAGCTAATTTATTCAGGAAGACTTTTGGATGTTAACAACTAGTAACATCTTCAAAATTTGTGGGACTTATTTTGGGAAATGTAGTTCTCTACTGGAGTTTCTTTAGGTGCTCTGTGGCAGGTTGAGTAATGGCTCCCAGGGATATCTAGATCCTAATACCTGAATCCTTGAATGTTGCCTTTTATGGCAAAAAAGGAACCTGGTAAATATGATTAAATGAAGGATCTGGAGATGCAGGGTTCATGGTGGAGTATATTAATGGGCCTTAAATGTAATTACAAGAGAATTTGTAAGAGGGAGCAGAGGGAGATTTGATTAGAGAGAAGTAGGAGATGTTACAATAGAAGCATGAGGTTGGAATGATGTGAGGAAGAGAATCACCACCCAAGGAATTCCCACGATCTCCAGAAGCTAAGAAAGGCAGGGAAACAAACTCTTCCCTGGAAAGTCCGGAAGGAATTAGACTGACATTGGTATTTTAGCTTAGCGGAACTAATTTTGACTTTCTGGCCCTTGGAATGGTAAGAGAATAAATATGTTCTGGTTTCAGTTACCATGTTGGTACTAATTTGCTATTGCAGCAACAAATACATTCACATTATCATTGCTTGCTCAAACCACCCAGTGATTATTTCAATTACTCTTAGAATAGCAAGTTCAAGCTTTTGAGCTTGGCCTGCTGGTCCTTTCCTAATAGCTTACCTCTCTCTCTTGTCCATGACGTTTTAGTTGAATGACTCCTTCTTCTGTTAGGTTTTAGTTAGCTTTTTCATTGCTGTGACCAAAAGACATGTCAAGAACAATGTAGAGAAGGAAAACTTTATTTGGGGTCTCACAGTTTCAGAGGTCTCAGTCCATAGCATTGCTGTGGGCCTGAATAAGGCAGAACAACGTGGTAGAAGTGCATGGTAGAGGAAAGCAGTTCAGGTCATGGTAACAAGGACACAGAGAGATTCACTCAGCAGGTATAAAAAATAAACCACTAAGGCATACCCCTGCTGACCTGTCTCCTCCAGCCACATCTTACCTGTCTTCAGTTACCACCTAGCTAATCCATATCAGCAGATTAATCCACTGATCAGGTCAAAGCTCTTATAATCTAATCATTTCACCCTGAAAGTTCTTGTATTATCTCACAGATGAACTTTTTGGGGGAATATCTCATATATAAATTGTGACATGTTACTTGAACCTGTCAACTTCAGTCTTGTGTCTAGGCCTTGTACTTGCCAAGCTCTCTGCCTGGTAACCTCTGTTCTCTAGGTTTCCAAATGGTTGGCACCTCTCTGTGATGCAGGCTGTAGCTCAAATGCCCCCTCTCTGGAGAGGTCTTTCCTCCCTATTCTTCCTAAGTCTTCCCCCTCCTGGTCTTCCTTTTTCATTACTTTGCTTCCCTTCTTTACTATCTCATAGTGTTTCTTACTATCTTTGTTGTTTTGTTTATTTGTTAACCTATTTATTGTGTTTTTAAATTTCTGTGCAGAGAAGAGAGCCAGGTACATGGTAAGTGCTTGGAATACATTTGTCATTGGTATATAAATGGCTAATTGAATATGGATGTGGTTTCAACTTTCTTTTGCTTTGTGGTTGCTTCTCTCAGAATATGTTCTGGTTGGTTTATGACTTTCAGGGCTGACTCCAACATCATGAGCCTGATCTGACCATTGCCAAGCAAAGCAGATGTGATATTTTTTGAGAGTTTCAGGGAGCTCATATTTTGCAATAAAACTGTATTCTTTTTTTATGTCGGAATTACTTCACAATGTATGTTTTTAAAGGAGCAAAATCAGAAACTTTTTTTTAAAACCCAACTCAACTGGCACCTTATTCAATGTGGGTTGTCAAACAAAACAGTATGGATTAAATGAATTAAATAGCAGAAATTAATTTTCTCATAGTTTTGGAGACTGGAAAGCTGAGGTCATCGTCTTTCATCCAGGTACTGGTCCTACAGAATTAGGGCCTTGCTCTTATGACCTCATTTAACTTTACCTCCTAATGCTCCTGTGTTTATGTACAGTCACATGGGGGGTTAGGACTTCATCAAAAAACTTTTGAAGAACAGTTCAGTCCATAGCACAAGATATTGATATTGGCATCTTCCCCAGCTACCCTTTCTGAAGTTGCAAGACATTTCTCACTGACCTTCCCTATCTCCTTTTCTACTTTATTTCTTAATACGTATTATTATCTGGTATCTTATACATTTTACTTATTTGGTATCTTTGTGACCACATTAGAACATAAAAATTATGCTAATTAAGACCATTTTCTTAAAACTGCCATATCCTTAATGCCAGAGTGTTTAACACGGAGTAGGTGCTTAAAAGATTGAACAATAAGTGAATGGGTATGTGAGTAATGTAGCCAGGTAAGTGTATTCATCCAAATGTTGGCCAGAAATAGATTTCAGAATAATTAATTTTTAAAAATGATTTTTTTGGGAAGGAAGACCTGGATACTCAAAAATCCATTTCCTCTTTTTCCTAGGTACACTGCTAGATTACATTTCTCAGTTTCAGTGCAGCTAATGGAATGTGAGAGGAGCTTTATCTCACTCTCATGTCTGCCCCATTAAATCTCCCAAACCTAATTCTGTCTGCTCTTTACCCCCTGCCTGTGAAATGTTGGTGCCAGGATAACATCAAATGCCATGTGTTGAGAATGGCAGAGACTCCACCAATCTGGGGCCCTGTACAATTTTGCGGAACCAAACAAAATTCTCTGAACTATTCATCTAAGGGAGAAATAGACACTTATTGCACATGAGCTTGTTATACATTTTTGGGTTTATTTGTCACAGTTGTTAGCCTGTGCTAGCAAATAAATTCACAAAAATCAACCTATTAAAGGAGTTAACGAGCAAAAAAGACTAATACAGATGCATTTCAATATTTTCCTTGTCACCTTTATTTTTCCTTGTGTTTTAACTTTGAGGTCTCTGGTTACACAGGACAGCTTAGGATGGTGATGTTGAAGAATACATTACAGGAAAACTAGGCCACCACTATAGGACATCTTTACACCATTCACTCTGTCTTCTAGGCAGCAAAAGCAATATCTCTGCTTTAGCTTTTCCTTCTCCTCAGGGTGATTTATGGAGGCCCCTGAATTATTGGGATTGCAGCAGTGTTTGGATGTCCCCTAGGTGCCAATACACTGTCATTAAAGAATTGACAGTCTTGCAGTCCCCCTCACACACATCCTCACAGTCACATGTAAGCACTGTGAACCCCAGAAGCCCTCCATGAAAAACCGAATCAGCAATCTGGTGTGTTTAGCAAATATAGTTGGAAGAGGCTGGAAACAGAATGGACAGAGCCCATTATAGCTGACACATGCATTCTTCATTAGTATTGCATACATCTGCAATGCTTAATCCACAATTTAGAATATATTTATATCTCTTCCTTTCTTTGATCTCCACAATATCCCATGAGGTGGGAGGGCGCCTATTATGTGCCTGTGTTGTGAGGGAACTGAGATTCAGAGGAATTAAGGAGACTGCCTTTGTTTGGAGTAGATAATAAGCTCCTCTGGGAGAAAGGGAGCAAATTTATCAGGTGTGGTGAGCTGGCACCTTCTGCATAAACGTTCCCTTTTATGGAAGGGAGATATAGGACCAGGGTCAAAGCAGGGAAGAAATAGATGGGCTATGAAATTACAAACAGCCTTAATGTGTGCTGTGTATATTTTTTTTGGAGAAGATGCACACAGAATCTTAAACTGATTTTGAAGGGACTGGAAATCCCCGAGTGATCAAGAGCCATTGTTCAAGGGTACTATAGCTACAGATTGTCTTGGACTCTACCTAAGAAATCAGTAGCAAAACCCTGCGCTGTAAAGTAGTTCTTTGTATAAGAGAAAAGGGGTACAGAAGCTTCTTAGGCAGAATTTCTGCCTTCTGGTTATTTACTGTAGGAAACAACACGGCTGTTAATTCTTGTTATCCCAGATAATCCCTCTGGCTCCATGGTGATCAGATTTTCTATCTTGCCAAAACATAGTATTGAAAAGTCTTGCCATTCTAAGAAGAACATGCTTACTATTAACAAAATCCATATGCTTTCCTGGGGAGGTGAATGAAACTCAGAAAGCGTTCACTTTCCCCACAAATGCCTATCCAGTGGGTAGGTTAGCTTGCTAAGTTACAGAAGGGAGACATGTTGCTAGGGCATCAGATAAGGGAAATAGGGACTTAGGTACTTTAAAAGCATTTTTTTAAAAAAATTTTTTAGTTGTTGATTGATCTTTATTTATTCATTTATTTATATGCGGTGCTGAGGATCGAACCCAGTGCCTCCCACATGTGAGGCAAGCAAGCGCTCTACCACTGAGCCACAATCCCAGCCCCACAAGCATTTCTTTACTTAGAATTTCAGGAGGATTGGCAGGGCCATGCTTTAACACTGGCTTCAAACATGCCTGTCCTAGGGACAGTTTCATATGGACATTTTCAGAACCATGTACTTAATCATGAATGAAAGCACAGCCCCCTGAGAGTAGATGCTTAGAGTTCAGGGTCTATTGAGGGAGAAAATGTGATGGAAAAGAGGAATAACTCTGAGAGTTTCCCCAAATAGGGCAAGTGCTAAAGTTAATTTTATTTATTTGAATTTAAATATTAGGCTGCTCAGAACACCCAGGGCAAAACTGCTGGAGCCAGTTGCTGACACCTGCTGGTTGTTTTGTAGTTTGACCTTAGGAATCGACTCCAAGGGACCTCCTTTTATAGCTGAGAAATAAAGTAATGGTGTTGATTCAGGAAAATCATTTTTGTCTGTGTAGTTGAGGGTTCTGAGCACAGAATGCTATTGGAGTAAGAGTGATGGATTAGGAACCCCAGGAGGCTGCCTTGTCCTATGAGGGATTCTCTTGCCTTACATGCCTTCATAAAAGACTGGAATTTTCTAGATGTCATCACGTGATTGCTGGCAACTTTATAGCAAACAGGGACTAGGTCTCACTTCCTAGTCAGAACATAAAGCATGTTCATGCAACTGGAGTAAAATGCAAAACGATGAAGAATAAATTTTCCTTAAATTCCTCCTCCCCTCTGCCTTCTCCCTCTCTTGCTTTTGTAACACCCCCTCTCCCCCAACACCTTACTTTCTCTGACTATGGAAATATTCTTTATATCAGCATTCTTCTCTTAGTCTTTCTAGAACTTGTCAACTCATAGGTCAGCTACAAATGTCACTTTGGCATTACAGCCAGGCCTGAGCTGTTACCCTAATTTTAAGTCTTAAATTCTATTTTTGGCCAGATTCTTGACTGTTTTGCAAATGCTTAAAGGAAAGATACTGGGTTCAAATCCATGTACTCAAAGAAGGTAGGTGTGTTTGTGTATGTAGTCATATGAGCACTGAAGCAAGGAGACGCTGGAGGCAAGATAGAGATGACAAGGACAGTATGTGGCTCAGTTTTTACTTGGAGGATGTAAATTCCTGTCCTTAATATACCTCATGCTAGCTATGTGACTTTGAGCAAGTCTCAATTTCATTTAAAAATGGCAATAGTATATGCTTTGCCTGCTTTACTGTATAATTATGAAGACAAAATAAGGCAATGACTTGTTCAAACATAAGATGATATTTCAGTCAGAGGAGGTTAAGTTATGCTCTGATGACAAACAGCCCCAGCATCTCAGTTGCTTAAACAGCAAAGTTTCCTTTTTGCTTATACTACATGTTCAAAATGAGGTGGATGGGCAAGGAAACTCTTCTTAGTGCAATTTATCAGAGATCTAGCCTGATAAGATTCCATCTTCTTGTGATGCTACCCCTCCTTGTATCATGTGCTCCTATGATGACTACAACAGAAAAGAACAATTCTGGAGAATTGAATAGCCACACAGTTGTGTAACTCTGCCTAGAAGTAACATTTACATCTACTCACATTTCATTGGCCCAAACTGGTCACATGGTCTTCCCTAATTTTAGAGGGTATGTGGGTATCATTTCACAAGAACCTCATATACTTTGGTAGTGCCAACCATAAAGTGGTATTGAGGAATTTCATTGATTCTAAGATGCACCTTTTTTTCCACTTTAGCATCTCTGAAATTGGGATGTATATTACAGTCAACATTTTGTAATCACACAGGCCATTCTTTCATATTTTATTTCTGAATATGGAATACACTTTACAATTGGTGGTATCTTGGACTTAATGATAATATAGTATTATCACTATTTTCCGATGCTTGGCCTCTAGGGATCCCAGCAGGACCAGGATTGGGTCTGGAGCTCCAGCAATACTGCAGTGACCTGATCGCAACTGTGAGCTCTGGGCTAAGTGCTTCCTCTCAGCCCCCTTCAACTTTTTTTTTTTTTTGGGGGGTGGGATATAATTTAAGCAAGGCCACAGTTGCAGAGCCAGGAAAGAAAAGAATTTTTTTAGGTTTTATTTCACCACCCCCCACCCTCAGCAATGACCAGACTTCTTCCTTTTCCTGACATTGAACCTCAGCTCTGAGACAAGTTTTTGAGGCTATAAATGCCCATAAAGATTTATAAGACTGCAGTGTTCCTCAGGGTCAATGATAGCATCTTATTTCTCTGTTCAATCAATCTCTCAGATATTCACAGGGTCACAATAAATGCTGATTTTCAGTTCAAAAATTCCATGCCTGCTGCTGAAGAGATTTGAGCATGAACCCCGGACTGGGCTAGTGTTCGTGCACCCTTGCTTTGGGGGCTGATGGCTTCTTTACCTGTAGCCCTCCCTCTCATTAACTTCTGGGTCATTTCCCAGAGATGTCAGATACTGCCTTCTTTCACTTTTCTGCTTTTAAAAAAATTATATATAGGCTTTTTATGGTGCTTGCTTTGCATATCTGTGTTCTCCAACCATGATGTCTGATTGGAAGCAGAAGAGACTAAAGAGGAAGGAGTGGGAAAGGAATAAAGATAGGACTGAATCTCAGGCTGAAGCATCTGAGGGCTGGAGAAAGGAAAAGAAAGCAGAGGTTTCCTCTACAACTTATTCCCAGGCTGCGTGGGTCTCCTGGGCTCTGGACCATGCATCATAATACTTCATACACATTGCCATGAATAATGTGATATTTGGCAAATGATTGAGATTAACCTTCTATACTGTTCTCATTTGCACCTTAGGCAGACTTTTATGTATAATTTGGTATTTAAATCCTCTAATTATAACCAAGATAATGACCTTTAAGAAAATTTAATGACTTAGTAAAGGCATGCATTCTTTTTGGAACATC
Source organism: Geosciurus inauris (assembly GCA_004024805.1). Taxonomy (NCBI): domain Eukaryota; kingdom Metazoa; phylum Chordata; class Mammalia; order Rodentia; family Sciuridae; genus Geosciurus; species Geosciurus inauris. Next base: position 78,442 of record PVHX01007939.1, read on the forward strand.
CCAGGAACACATCTGATTCTAAGTTAGAGCGAGCTTTCTTTCTCTTCCAGCCTCCATTTTCATGAAATTTGCCTCCTTTTTGCCTCCTTTGTTTGTTTTGTTGGAGGAAGACTTTAAACGATATGATGTTTATGGACCACTGCCTATGACTTCTGGATCTACATGTTACCTAGAGCCTCCCAACTTTCTCTTTAATCTGATGTGCCCCTGATTCTAGTTGCCGGCTGTTGAATCCTATTGGGTTTGCTCTGGTTCTTTCCCACTGCAGCGCCTAGAAGTTCCCTTTGCTTCATTGTGACCTTAAGACCTTTCATCGAGCATGGGGACTGGTGACCTATGCAAGCCTTTAGCTGCCACTGTCAGGAGGCTGACATGGCCTCCACCCATTTCCTTGAGTAGCCAGTTTGGTCCTGGCTTAGCTCCCAGTAAACTTTGTGCCCCTGGGTGTTCCTGCAGTCTTGTTCCCCTTTCCCATCTCAACCTGTCTTTAATCATTGGACATTTGAAGGGTGCCACAGCTGGCTGTAGAGTCTGACAAGGGCTCAAATATTAGTATTGTGTTACCACTCTCTGGTACTTATCTAAGTCAGTTTCCTAAACAATAAAAATTGGGTACAGCAATGCCCACTCAGCATACAATTCATGTGTAATATATATTATTAACATAAGAAGCAGGATAATTAAGAATTATGAGGTTTAGAGTCACACAAGCTTGAGTTCAAAGTTTTGCCTCACTGCTTGACAAATGACAGTGTCAGTGTCTGACCTCCAGCTTTGCGCTTTTGGCATTTCTCTGGGCTCCCTCTGGCTTGCTTTTCATGTTGTCGGATGTGGACCTACCCAATTCCTTGGATAGACAATTATAAACTGCTGGTTCTGAATAAAGAGTGGATCATCATTACAGAGGGGAGGGAGTGGGAGTAATTGATTGTCATTCAGTCCAGTCTTTTAGCAGAATGCTGGCTCTGTGTGGCTCTAGGCAACCCCAGCTTTCCTTGACTCAGACTATTTTTTTTTTTTTGTGGAAGAGCTTGTAGGAGGGGAGACAAGTAACTCCTTAGTGACAAAGAATGATGGGAAAGTTAATAAGGTGCTTGAAAGAAAAAGTATCCTCTCTCTCCGGATTAAGAAAGAGGTAAGAACTGCCATTTGGTTGGACTGGGGTAGAAGGGATGAGCCACAGATGTAGGAAAATTGCAACCAGATTGTCTCTCTGCCTGGAAAATAAGCCAGTGATTCAGCATTTTCTCAAGTCAGCAAAAGAAGGGCTGAGAGTGTTGGAGATCATGACTCAGAAGAGAGCAGGTTATCTTTTTTGGAGACTTGACAGCAGTCAGGCTACAGAGAGATAGGTTTAGCATGGAAAATTGAAATTCACATATAATCCTAAATCCTTGTTACAGATAGTGGTAACTACAGCCTTTCTCATGTAGTAAGTTCTTCCTCAGAACTGTTCAAAAGCAGCAGCAATGATTGCTTTGATTTTATCTTGTTCCATTTCCTCTGCCCACCTTGATGTGGGCTGCAAATAAACTAGGGGATGAGCTAAAGATGAGCTGGCAGAACAGGAGAGAGGAGCCAGTTGCTGGGGCCTGTGGGTTTTAGTTGGAGGAGCAGCTGGTACCAATCAGAGAGAGGGAAGCTGCACATTCACCTCCCGCCCAAAGCACACAGGCTCCCTTCTCTCCTAGTTATGTGGGTCAGATGAGTTTTAACACACAAGGGACTTTCAGACTGTGTGTAAAGTTTAGGGATGCACAGTATTCATTGTAAGACTCAAACTCCTGAGGTATCCTGTTTTAACTACATCATAATGGGAATTAAATTTGGAATGGATACAGGAGAATTGCTTTTTAAGAGCTTTGGTGTGAACTTTTTTTAGAAGTAATCGCTTATTTTTTTAAAAGCAGGAATCTTTTTTTTTTTTTAAATTGAGATATCACAATAGTATATCTTTAATGAGACACAGTATGATGCTTCTGTATATTTACATGTGTGTAACAATCAACTCAGGATGTTTAGGTTATTTATTATCTCAAACATTTATCAGAGAAATAACTTTAAAGGATCTTTTTGTACAACTGCATTTCCAATTAGAGAGTATGAAATCTCCCTAGGCTGTCCTGCTTTTAGGAATTCTGAAGAAATTCTGATTCCAAATTTGTAATTCTTAGTCTTTGTTTTCAAAAATAGTCACGTAACTTCTCTAAGTGGTAGAATTTGCAGGAATTCTGGATGTACTTCCTCAGAGGGCTTTTCTTCACCAGGGGACCCACTGCAGAGAGTGAGGTACTGCATGATGACAGGCAGGGCCATCCCCAGAGTGCTCCAGGGGCAAAGGAGGTAGAAATGCCTGCCAAATGCACAAAAACCAAAGTTAACAGGACAAGAACCCTGGGTTAGAAACTCACAGTGCTCAATCCCAAGGGTCTGAGGACTTGCTATTTGGATGATCTTGCTGTAAAAGTTTCAAAGACTCAAGGGGATTTATTAATAGCTGGGGCATTGAAATCTTGGCTGCTTGTAACATTGCCCTTTTCAATAGTAAATTTGTCTTTTAAAATATCTAGAACTTGTACTTGATGTTCTTTACTGATTTAAACCAGGCAAGCCGGCAGTAAATCAGATTATCATCTTCCTTGGGAAGGAGAACAATCTGGAATGTTAATTTTCCAGCTAAAGTTCTCGAAGTTTCTTTTTGGTTTCATTTTGTTTTGTTTTTTAAGGGAGAAAATAATAGAGGAAGAAAGCCAAAGGCAAGAACTCATTTTCAGGGAAGCATGTACTCCAGGTTTTCATTCTTGTCACTTGGTGCGTTATAACTTGTCTGTTATATTTTCCCTAAAAATATAAATGTCTAGAGGACCGCTTTTAGTGGAACAAGGAGTTCTGTTCCTTGGCTTGTAGTGACTTGGTTTGGGACATTAACTGCCCATAATTGGGGAGGAGATTTCCAAGTGGCAGATCAAATTAAGATCATTTTGTTTCAGAGTTTGTTAACTGTGACTGTAATAGAAAATGCCTTGATTGGCTTATTTGTTTTTCTTTTGACTAATGGTTAGGGTTTTGATGAATATGTTAACCTTTTCTCTCTTAAGGCAGACTTTCTTTTTTAGCAGGGTGATTTGAGACATGTCCCCTTTCCCCATGAGTCTCCATATGTACTGTGTGAGATATGTGATCCTGTACAAACACAACCTTTTCGGAACATGAGAGCCAAGCAGTGTGTCTGATAGGGAGGGACCTACTCAGGGCCAGGGCCAGGAGAGACCCCTATTCATCCTGGTTCTGCCGCTTACTAGCCCTGTGGTCTGGAAGCCAGTGAATACACAGAGCTTCAGCTTCCTCATTGTAAACACAGAGAGCCTTGTAATGAGATGAGCCTTCAAGGATGGTGGTGAGGATGTGACTGAAGTACTCAACAAGATGTCTGGCTACTTAATTTATTACTTTCTGGATATAAAATTGGTGAAATCCGGTAATATTTTCCTCCTAAATGCCCTTGACAATCTGGTTTTCTGAGGTTGCTCATTGAAATTAGAGGGAAGAAAACTCACTCTACAATGAATGGAGACAGCATGTAGCCATAATCCCAAATCCCTTAAAACACCAGACATATTGTTCCAGCTCCCTTTTGTGGAAAATGCTGTAAGAGATTTAAACATAGACTCTGAAGTCTTCCCTGGAATCCTAGGACTTGTAGGCTAATTGCAGTGTCAGAGGAGTGCCTCATGAGTAATGGTTGCATTTTGAATGGACTCTCTGGATAGCTAATCAGCATAATTTTGTGAGCCTTCCATGGCCAAATTCTTTTCTCAGCAGCAACAACTTGATTAGTTTGAACATATGATAATAGTTTGGTGCTTAACAGGACTGGCTGCATAACGTTTTTTCATAATATTCTTCTTTCTCTTGGATTAAAAAAATGTTTAATTATTTAAAGATCTGAAAATTCTTTTAAAAAATTCATAATGATTCTTGAGGCTCTGGTTTTGATCATTCGTGTGATCTAATTAATGGGTAGAGTTTTATACCTCTTAGAGGAGATAGAGCAGTGTAATAACTATTAAGCTCTATTCTTTATCATGGTCCTCTTGCTGGGATTAAATACTTGAGGCAGAAACTGTAAAATTTTATCAAACTGATATGAGGGGCAGATATATGTAGTGAAGTGAGCACTGGACTTTGGGACATTTTGACTGATTGGTCCCAGTTTGTTTGAAACTTGCCTTGTGTTAGCACTGAAAATCCTATAGCCTGGGACTCATTCCCAGGCAAACAGATACAGGCTGCCTGGGCTTGTCCTGCTTTGAAAACTGAAAGTTTTGTGCCCTGGGAACCCCCTTATCCTTGGGCAAACTGGGCCGGGTGGTTACTTTAGAGACTCAATTCTAGCTAAAGTTGAAAGTCCCTATGAGGATTGACACTTGATGCTTCAGGGGCTGCTTATTGCTGGAATTTACTTTTTTTTTTAAATTAGAAAAATTATTTATTTCTACTCATTGTATTGCTGTTGAACAAATAGTATTGTATACATATGTGAAATAATGTATTATCACACATACATATTGCTGTTGAACAAATAGTATTGTATACATATGTGAAATAATGTATTATCACACACACTATTTAAAGGCAAAGCACCATCAGTGAAGGAGATCAGCAGTCCAGAGTTCTCAATTTTATGGGATCTTGCATCCTGATTTTACATTAACTTCTGAAAATCAGAATTATCTCCAAAACATGTTAAAAGAGGTTGTAAAAAATAATCACTTTATTCATATTATAATTTTAGAAGAACAGTATATTTACAAAATGAATAACTAAGAAAATGACACTTAACATCATTGGTATAACAGGTCAGCAGGAAAAAAATACTGTGATAAACTTGTCTCCAATACCAAGAAATTCTAGTCCAAGCTTTAATATGCTTCCTATGTTTTCACTTGATACTCTTTCACTGCTGATTTTTATTCTTTTCCACATTTCATAGTAGAGGACTGGTACAGCCTTTAAAACTTCATTAACAGGAGCAGATCCAGAATCCACTGATTTCTTCTCAAAAGGCTCTCTAACCTATCAGATAGCCTGGCAGTTTCATTCTCATGAATACTCTAGGCATAAAAAAAGCTCAGAAGGACACAGACAAATTCAATGACTAGAAGAAGAAACCTATTGAGTTTTGGAATATTTGGTGCATTGGATCCATCCAGGATTATGAAACCTAAACCTCCCATTGTAAACAGGAAGCTGGATACAAGTCCTTCCATGATACATTGTCCATTTACTCTGCAGGCCAAGAAAGCTACTGTCCTCTGATGCCCATGTGCCTCAGTCATAGAGCCAATACTTGGGAGTTCAACAATAACATCATAAATTATTCCTCCAGTGATGAGGAAATCAGACACCACCACCAGAGCATACATCATCATGGTCATCGGCATGTGCACCCAGGGCAGCCTCTTTAGCTTCAGGTTGGGATATTCATGCACTAAGAACAGGACCTGGTACAAAGTCTCTATGTTGGTGGCTGCCAGGGCAGCTCTCAGGCCTGCAGTCCCACCCGGAATTTACCTTTTGTGTCTTTATTTCAGAATTTTCTTTTCTTCTGAGAAACTAGTGTCCAGTTTGCTCTGAAAGTCCATATAAATTAATTTGGGCTTCATATTGGATAAGAATACTCAGGATGCTTCTGGATCAAATCTCACATATTCAGGGAGATAATGCTAATGAATATTGGGTCACTAGAGCAAACAAATACTGCTCTTGTTGATTTTATAAACCGAACACCCAAAGAGAATATCCTGCATTTCATGGTTAGGGAGAAAATTGGCTGATATTTTCTGTTTCAGCTCTTATGTAGTATTTCATGAGATTGAAGCCATGGTTATACACTTGGAATCAGGCCTTCTTTATAACTTGGAATAAATGTTGTCAAGCCAAGATTAATCATGTGTATGGAGTTGGGTTGGGAGTGCTGGTTTCCAGGGGACTAGTGATCACCCAATGCAGTATTAACTTCCCAATTGCCCATCACATGCTAGGATTTGTGCTCAGAATCCAGATACAAATAAGACTACCTTATGTGGGGCATGGAATAGAAATCCAATTATTAAACACAAGATAGTGAATTCCCAAAGGGAGCCATTTGCAGAATGACATGGGAGGGCAAAGGAAGTAGTAGTTGATTCCATTCTTCCATCCCATTTGCCAGTTGGCACTCCAGTCCCCAACCTGCTGGTTCACAAATGTATACAAGCCCAAAGGAAGTGTTGTTTGGGATGGGACCAAACAACACTGTTTTTGTAATTTCATCTTTGGATATAATAGGAAGGTGTGTCATTATTATGGTTATTCTATAAGACAGAAAATAAAGATAAAAAGAATGATTTGAACTTGCATTTGAGTTTTCCTGAAATCCTACAGCTAACTTATTTTCTTTAAGGTTTTCAACTTACTGGCAAGTCAGTGTCTGCACACCTTATAAATGTGTCCTTTTTAACATGCAGGGCTTTCACTTACTCAAAGGCTTTCACTTACAGCAAAGGGGGACAGCAAACAAATTTGGCTTCTGTCACTTTGAATCATTATTTTCCTTGTAAATAATAGTAAAATAATGACTCCAACATGGAATTTCTAGTAAAACAAGATACCAGTTAATAGTTAAAATCAAGTTGCCTGATTTTAACTATTTTATATTCAGGGAACCTTGGTTTTTGTGTTTACTAATAAGAAGTTTGAAAATTAATGGAGGGCTTTTCTTCCTAGGACATGGAATATTTCATATATTTTAATAATTTATTTTCATAACATCCCTTAGGGGAGAGATGAGGTTGCCACAGTGGACAAAGTAGACATAAAACGTGTAGTATCAGAGAAGGTTCTACCGGAAAGCATTAGCCTAGACTGTATCAGTGGTTTTCCAAATGTGTTTCAATAAATTACCAGGATTACTTACAAGTTCTTAAAGCTTTGAGAATAGCAAGGTAGAACCAGGAGAGCTGATGGGGCTGTGAGTCCCTCACCCTGGCTTCAACTGGAGAAGCTCCATTTTCATCTGTTTAAAATGAAATGGGTATAGGATCTCTGAAACACTTGAATTTAGGTCCCTTTATGAATCTAAAACCATCCTCTCTCTCCCCATTTTCCTTCCTTCTCCCCTTCTCTCCTTATCTTGGCACCCTATTCACCATTAGAACTCCAGAGGAAGAGGGGAGGACAGAATTGGGTCATGTTCTAACCAAGAAGAAAGAGGAAGGAAGAAAACCTGCCCCTTCCAATGGAGAACTGTGGGAAGAAAGGGCACACGTGTTCCTGTTTGTTCTTATTGGCCAAAGCTGGGGAGGGAGAGTGGGTGGGTAGATGGAGGAAGCTGGGCTTTTGTGCTGCTTCCTATTCAAGTCCCTGCCCCATATGCACTCATACACTTCACAATGGAGCAATGCTGGGCTGGCAAGGGCAGGACTCTGGGCCTGTCCAGGCCAAGAGAGATATTCTGAATTATATCTGGCATAGATGTCAGCCATGGAAGCCAGCGGTATGCCCAGGGTAGGGCTGAAGACCTGATCAACCATATCTCGTGGGCATGCAGGCCAGGACATGCCCAAGAACTGGCATAAGGAAGTTGTGGAGAATAGAGGCTTCTCTCCTCACCATCCCATCTTCCAATGCTATATATTCTCTGCACACGGAGAGGCCATTTTGGAGGGGGCCTGGGAAGGAGGGAAAAACTAGAAGACAGAATCAGACAAGTTAGACTGAGTTATGGAAATGCTATGGAATTTTAGTCTTTTCCTATTTCCTGCTGTATCTACCTAGGGTAAAGCATCTGTGTGTGTATGTGTGTGTGTGTGTGTGTGTGTGTGTGTGTGTGCATGCGCGCGCATGTATAGTGAGTTTGGTGGCTTTAGAAAAACTAGATCCATTATGGGAAATAAAGAAGTCACACCTTCTTTTCGGTGTGTGGTGTAAGTAAATTTGTGACCTTCTACCTTATATATTGACCTTCAATTAAGATTTCATTTGGAAAAAATGATTACCTGCTAAAAAAATGTTGAAAGTCACTGGATAAAATAATCTCTATGGTTCATATTCTCTAAATTTCTATGATTATTTTATTCTAAGATGCTAGAAAGTCAATGTAACCATCAATCAAGAGGTTACTCAGTCAGCCAACAAATGATTTTTGGGTACATGTCCTTGGCTGCGTGCCATGGGGATATTATGCTGCTTATGATTGCATATGTGTCTAGACTAGCTTTTGATGCAAAAAGTATTTCTTTTTTTTTTTTTAGTTTATTTAATTGCATTTCAAGTCATAGCACATATATAGAGCTCAGTTTTCCATTTCTCTGGTTGCAAACCAGATAAAGTTACACCAATTGTGTTTTCATACATGTACCAAGGGTAGTGATGATGATCTCAATCAACCATCTTTACTATACTCATTTCCCTTTCCCACCCCCCACATCCCCCATGCCACGTCCAGTGTTCCTCTATTTCTCTTATGTTTCCCATTCCCACCTCCCTTATGTATCAGCATCCACTAATCAGAGAGAACATTCGGCATTTGTTTTTTTGGGATTGGCTTACTTCACTTAGCATAATGCTTTCCAATTCCATCCATTTGCCTGCAAATGCCATAATTTTATTCTCTTTTATTGCTGAATAATATTCCATTATGTATATGTACCACAGTTTCTTTATCCATTCATCTATTGAAGGACATCTGGGTTGCTTCCACAGTTTTGCAATTGTGAATTGTGCTGCTAT